>JAVCKT010020900.1:0-36734 GCA_032273925.1 Rhynchotus rufescens
ACACCTTGTTTTTGCAAGGAGCATTTGGAAGAGCAGAGGCTTTGGTAGCTAAAAGCACAGAAATTTCATGTAAATCCTCTTCATAAACTTTTAATCTAGATGAAGGTTGATAAGGGCAAAATAGAGTTGCTGCTTAGATCATTAGATATTGACCTGTTGGAAATCCCAGCCTATCCACAACTGGGATTTGTACAAGCTCAAGAATTAAACTGAATACTCACCTGGGAAGACGTCTGCCCAGCTGGCATGAGATTTACTGGCTCAAGGACTTGTGTTCATGCCTTTCTTTACATCTTTTGTTGGGATGTTGTGGTGCTCTCTGTGCTGCCCACCCTGCAAGCTCTAGAAATACATGGGATAGCAAAGAGTGCTTTGTGTCGTATTTAATTTCTTAGACATAGCAGATACCATCAGTTTTGAATCCAGGCCACGACATTCCAGCTCTGGTTTATGGATGTATTTATAAGTGCTGTTTTTGACCCAGACAGTTTGTTGTTTCCTAAGCGCTGGCTTAACTGGCCAGTCTAGGGCTGTATCGATCTGCTCACTTATCAGCTAAGCTCATCTGGCTGCACTGACTGTCTCATCAATAGCCACATTAAAGTGCCTGCACACTCCTCTCAGCCGCTTTGCAGCTTCTCATCAGCTTTGCCTGCAGTTTAAATTAAGCAGAAAGACTAAAAATTCCCTTCCCGGGAAGGGACTGTACAGCCTGGGAAGTGGATGGTGCTTTTACAGTTCTGTCTTAGAGACGTTGCTCTCTGAAAGAGACCCAGGGCTGAATGGGTCTCTCGTTTTGCTGGCTGGCTCAGCGTTGTGGTTGGTGCTTTCTGCTCTTGTGCTCATCCTTCAATGTCAATGGCTTGGGGAGGGGGACAGACACCAGACACGTTCCCATCTTCAGCCATGAGGAAGAAGCTGCTCAGCAGTTGCATGAGCTTTTGTTAAGCTGCATAATTCACGTCAGTGGGGGTCCCATCTCCAAATGGGGCCAGCAAAGATAAATGTTCCCCTCTATGCTGCTACAGATCAAGATATTCACCAGGACAGTGGGGAGTCATTTGAACGTGGTTCTCCTTGACTCGTCTTCTGCCCATCCACTTCTGTCTTTTGAGCAGCAGAAGAAATTCCAATGACTCTAAAAGAAATACTTTTAAGCAGAAAATGACAATGCTGGGAGGAACTTTGCAGGACCTCCGATGAGGCATTTTCGGGACGGTGGAGCAGCTCCCTTGTCTGGGCAAAGGCCTTTCCCCAGTCCAAGACACAGAGAGTGTTTAGTGGGGAGGCCACGTGAAGCTGCTGCCTTCTGTACCCACCTGCTTTCTCCTCTGATTTTCAAGCAAGAGCCTTTTCTCCAAGGCACAGCTGTAAACTACACTTCAACAGCATATTCTTCATCACTTCATATGCAGCCGTGTGCTAATTAAAAAACACAACTCTCCAGAAATGGCTTTCCAAGGGACCTGCCCCAAGTGGGAATTGATGCTATTTGTATAATCCGCCAAATCTTAAACAGAAAAATTGTTTTTTTAGAGCGGAGCACTTCCAGCTCATGGTAATTGAGTGTTCCCTGCCTGAAGCCCCACGTGATGCTTTGCTAAGGGCACAGGTCTCAAACAAAAACATCCCCAGGAGCACAAGGATTAGGAGGTCTGAGTCGAGCAGCTGCTGCTTTGGAACAGCACTAGAGATGGTGACGGTTTTGATGGCGGTGACGGTTTTGGTGACGGGTTTTTTTTTTCAGGTGGCTCTTTGCGGCTGGTGGATGCTGCAGGAGCCCTGTGACAATGTCCTCTGAGCACGGGACACTGTTAATGGGATGTTGGCATCTGAGCACCAGTTTTGAAGGGGTTTGTGCATCTGAGCCCTTTTCTCAGATGGCATCTCAATGGTGTACAAGTAGCACTGGAATTTCAAGCTGCTTTGGGCTGAACACACAGGAGGGCTGAGATGAGATAAAATATTCATACATATATATATATATGATTAATGTGGTGTATTGTCTCTTTAAGCTTTTTTCAAAGAGTAACTCCCTCATCCACATCAAGAGCAAGATGTTCCCGTTCCCAGGACGGACGTGCTGGGCTCTCATGTCGCTCCTGTTCATAAGGTAACATCAATCCCCGGAGCTCCGGGCTGGGCTTCCTTCCAAAGCCGGCCTCGTCATAGATGGGTTGCCGCTTTGTCCGTTGGAAAATCCTTCTGGCAAGTCCTGCTGTTGGGTGACCAGGGGCTGTGAGAAGGTCCGTGCCCTGCGACCAGACCAGCAATCCCCAGGCACAGCAAGCGCTGCCCTTTTCAAAGGCATCGAAGCAAGCACGGTGGTTAAGCCCTGCTTTGAGAATGGCTTAAACCCTGATTTGAGGAAAGACTTAAGCCCTGCTTTGAGGAATGACTTCATGTCTTTGTCGGGAGGCCGTGTGGGCCAGCTCGGCTCCCTGCACCGGCATCGGGGAGGATCCAGGCAGGGATGGGGCTGATGGGATGTTGCAATGGGGACATCTCTGCCCATCAGTGGCAGGATGAGTTTTGTTGAGGATGCTGGCCCTGGAAAGCAAAGTACAGTTGGGTTTCATGAGCTCTAAAGCTCTGCCTTTCTTCACTCCTGCAACGCACTTTTTGTTCCCCAGTCCTCCTTCTGCTCCTCAAAAAAGTTAGAGAAATTCCATCTCAAAACAACTTGTGTGGGAACGATGTGGTTTTAACACGCTAAGGGTGCATTGACACCATCTTGAGCCTCACACTCTTTATTCCAAGGAAAATTCCAGCACTGTGTGTGAGATGCTGCCTTGAGGTTATGGCAGCAGTTAATGATGGAGCCTGGCAAATCCTTTCCTTTTCCCATCCCCAGCAGTGCCGTGATGACTCCAGCATCGTAGCTCCAGCGCTAGCACAGAAGAAATCCTTTTCTTCCATAACTCTTCATAAACTTCCCTTTTCTGGGATGCTTTTCCCCCTATACCCCTGGCCCAGCACCCACCTCCGCGCCACAGTTCTGGGTTTGGTCACCCAAATTTAATCCCGGGTTTGGTTGCAGCAGGACTAACCTGCTGCATGCGAGGACTCGTGCCATTCACGGCAGCGCAGCGGGAAATGCCTCCAGTGCCGCCGGTGCCACCGTTCCCTCTTGGGATGGATCTATTATTAAAGCTGCTTCTACCACCGAGCTCATTAAGAAATATGCTCCCCGGCTGCCCGGCCCTGCCTCTTTTAAAATTGAACTTTTTAATTTAAATGAATCTTTAATTCGACGCGGTCCCCTTTGGTCCCTACCCCATGCAGAGCTATTCCCCAGCTCTGGGACGGCGGTATCTCTGCGTGGTGAAACGAGGACATGTAGCTCAAGGCTGCAGCATCAACCTATTTTGGGTTTTATTTTCTATTCACAGCAGGGATGCACAAAGGCAGAAGACAGAGAGAGCAGAGGGACGTCCAGGGTTTCTTGAGCCCTACTGCTGCTCTCTGGTGGGTTTAGTTCTGGGGCAGCAAGGCCTCAATGCTACCTTGGTGTCTTGGTTTTCTCTGGGAGATGCTAAAGAAAACCAGTCCCTGGGGATCTTCTTTTCTGGATTTTAAGGGTGAGTTTTGGGGGTCTTGATCCTCTTTCCATGAAGCAGATGGCCCCGGAGCTTGAACATTTGCTTTCCAGAGGGATGAGATGGAAATCCTATGCATTCACTTCCCCACCTTCGCAGGGCTTTCCTAGCCCTGGCTTAACCATGTCTGGATCTTCCCTGGTTATTGCTGCTTCTGGACAAAAGTCGCCTCAGCTCCACCAGTGCATGGGGGTTACTGGTGCCACTGCAGCACCCTCAGCCCGCTCTGGTTCCGCTCCGGTTACCCATCTCCCTGGGCATTTCTGCCGCGGGTGTTTTCTCCTTCCACCAAGGTGTCTTTCCCCGGAGCTTGTCCTTAGGCCGGGCGAGCAGGGCGATCCCCGCAAGCAGTCGCTGGGCAAACCGGAGCTGCCTTTAGTGCTCTGCTGGGATTTCTTCATCTTTTGAAGCCACCTCGCTGTTTGGAGGGAGCTGTGAAACGGAGCTGTAAAAAATTTCTCTTCCATAAGAGAACTCTCTCCTCCTTTCCTTCTCTTTTTCTTCCTCTCTTTTTAGGCAGAGGGGTTGCTCTGAAGGGACCTAGATGATGCCACTTTGGGAAACTTATCATTAAATCCCAGCTGTAGGATGGGGCGTGAATCCCATGAAAAGCCTCTTCTGCTGAAGTGCTTATTTTCCATTGGGAAGGAACAGCACAGAGGGGAAAAAAAGAGCTTTTGTGCAGCCGGATCCAAACTGCCGCCTGCTTGGGGGGCTGCGGGACCCTGCACTTGCCCCATCCCAGCTGCACCAGCCCGGGCTCTGGCCATGGGCACGGAGGCGCTCTGGATTCTGAGATTTTGCTGCTGTTGATGCTGTAGTTTAGCCTGGAAAGATGATGAACAAACAATTTAAAACCTGGAGTCATTAAAACTGTCCAGGAAAACCTAATGGTGATTTCCCGGGCTTCCCAGCTTGATGAATACGCTGCCTTTTTGCTTCCTCCTTTCTATATATTACTACTAAAAACAGCAGCCAGACCTGTCTGGGAAGCATTCCTCACTCGAGACGCGCAGGATCCGTAAGTGGAAATGTCAGGTTTGGAGGATCTCTGCCTGCTGCTGCTTTGAAGAGACTTTATTTTCTGTTTGATTCTTCTAATTCAAACGCTTTATCTTCTCGGCTATCTCTCTATAAAAATAAAAAAAAAAAAAATTAAATTTTGTGGCTTGAAATATCATTTAAAAAAAAAAAAAAAAAAAAAAAGAAAGAAAGAAAAAAAGAAAGAAAAGAAGCCAAATCTTGATCTTTTGATGATGGTTTCTTTGGGGCTGCCTAGGTGGGCTGCTCCTGGGCTCGCGCTCGCCCTGGGCAGCGCCGCCGACTCGCATGCGCTTTCAATCCACATCACTCCTGCCATGCCAGCAGGGTCAGAATAGGACCCTTCTCTTTAATTTCTGTTTGTGTTGCTGAGCTTAGCCTTGGAAATGGAAATCCGACTTGAAAAGAAAGGGCTTGCGATTAGAGGCTGTGAAAAAAAAAAAAGAAAAAAAAAGAAAGAAATCTAATGAGCTGCTGCTTTTAATTCCACATCTGAAAGGCAATCTATTACTGTCTTTTATCACTTCTGCCTCCTATTAGGGAAGCAATCTCATGCTGGGACTCTTTCAACACCCAGGCAGTTAATATACATTATAATTATTGCCTAATGTATGCCTGGCTTCGCGTGCCTGAGTTCTCTGTTCATTTTTACTAGGCTCCCCGAAGGCTCATCCTGGACGGAAGCGGGACTAGAGCGAGGCTTTCCTAAGCTGGACGATAGTTTTATTTTAAATGATTTATTGGTTCCATGGAGCCATCACCTCGAGACTCTGTCTGAGCGCCAAGGCAGGATCCACTGGCAGAGGGGAGACCGGCGCTGCCCCAGCAAGCACATGGGAGAGCACGGACACAATTCCTGATGGATCAGCAGGGCAGGTAGTGAGGACAGCAGCTGGCTGGGAGCTCCAGAGGCCTGGGCTTTGGGCATTGTCGTTAAAAATCACCAATGGAAGAGGTGGGTTCTGGAGGAAATTTTAAGAAAGGAGAAAAATAAGTCCCAGATTTTCATTTTAGTTTAAGCGAAAATACTTTGTTTTGTCCCTGAGTGTTCATTTTTAGGTTATTTAGCTTTAAAAAAAAGAAAGTTTGTAAAGCAAAAAGTAGAAAAAGAAAAAAATAATATAAAGAAAAATTTCAAACCACGTAATTTTTCATCCCGCTGTTCTTTGTGCTCCCTGACAGTCCCATCGGTGCTGGAGCAGTGCTGGAGCATTCGGCGTGTCCTGCCCTGGGGACGCATCCCGCTGCCCGTGGGGCCCGGGCAGCTTTCACCTGCGTTTGAACCCTCCATCCAGACTAGCTGCAAACGCCTCCTTGGCTGAGCTGCCCCGGGGGTGTCTCCTCCTGCTCCATTGCGGATGGGAGCTCGGGAGCCAATGTCCATCCCAACACCAACTCTGGCCGGAGCAACCCACATCCACCAACTAACTAACTAACTCTTCCTAAAACTACTCATAGAGCACAGTTAATTATTTACAAGCCCTAACACCTAAGGCTGCCCGGACCCAAGGACAGAAGGACATTAAAATTCCATTTGATGCTCACCAGGCCTGACTAATAAAATAATGTCCAACAAGTACATCAATTAGCCGCCGGTTCGCTATCGCTTTGCAAGGCTAATGGCAGCTGGAGCGAGGAATTTGAAACCCGAGTGATTTCTGCAGCCTGCACCGGGGTGCCGGGGATAAAAGGTTAGTCATGTGTACCAAATGCAGCATGAGCTTCTCCATTATTTATGTGTGTCAAGCAGACAAGGAGGGTTTCAATGCTTGCAGTCGCTCCGTGGTAATTTGTATTATATAAACAGATATAATCTGGTCATTAATACACATAATTCTTAGCGAGTTGACAGTAATGAATCTGGAGTGTGTTGTCCTATCTGCTTCCTCCCTTGCTAAATATCCTTATTAATAGGGACTGATATACTGCTGCCAGGAGCATTGAGGAGCATGGTGGGTCTTCCAGGCACGTAGCTTTGCTCTTTGCTTTTGCTCCTGAAGTTTTAGGCGAGGTTCTGGCTCTAAACCCATGGGATTTAGGCTCCTGTTTCGTCAGGCTGGGTCTGTTGCATCAACCATGGCTTGGCTCTGCATGCTGCCCGTCCCGGCTCTGGATGGGTTGGGTTTCCCGTTCTTTCCCACCTCTTGGGAGAATGATGTTGTCGATAGTTAATAACTGAGGGCTTCTTTTGCAGTTTTGCAGTGAGAACGAAGGCAGGTGTGTATGGATGCCAGCTGCAGAGTTGTCTGGCCGTGGCTGCCCAAATCTGTGCCGTTCCACGTCACCAGTGTCCGTGTCCCCACAGGGGCCAGGGCTAACGGCCAGGACTGGCACTTGGACAGGACTCTGCAGACCCAAGGGAGCCCAGCCAGGTGCTCATCAAGCTTCCCAGAGCTTCCGTAGCCTCTGGATCAGTGAAAGGTTAACAGCTGGATGCTGCCTTTCCAGGCAATGCTGAGGATGATGTTTGGGAGCTATCCAGAGCTCTGCTTGGCAGCAGGGAAGAGGAGGAGGGTTGTTTCTGTGGAGTTTCTAGACCAGCTATTGCAATAAGTGATGGCTGTTCAGCAACGCAGGTGAAGTGGTTTGGGGGAGTGTCCAGCTGGAAAGATCCCTTGACCAGCCCAGGATCTGTGGGAACATGTCAGCCAGGTCCCATCCTGCCCAAAGCCCTGGCCCTTCCCACGGATCCTGGCTCTGCTCCTCTTGCCACAGGCTCCAGGAGGCACCACCACTGCTCTCCATGAGGACAAGAAGGGCCTGTTTGCTGGTGATGGTGCTACTGTCTCCTATTTGCCCGTGGAGATCCAGGACAGTTTTCTTGCAAGGCTCCTCCTCGTGCTTTACACATTGCCTTACCTGCTCTTACCTGAGATACTTCTCGTGTCCTGCACCAAAGCTCTCAGTGTTGCTCAGCAACAATGGGAAATCTGACGGGAAAAGCCTAGCATGGACAATTCTGCTTAGCTGGAGGCTGTGCAAACACATTGATTTTCAAATATCTAGCGGCTGTCTAATGATCACTGTAGTTACCACTGGAGTGAAAAGTGTCTCATCAGCCTCATATGATGCAAACTTGCCATCTGGCCTTCCTCAAAAGACACACTGTGGAAAATGCTTCTCAAATATCGCTGTGTTTTTTTGGCAGGATTATTGCCCACCTACATGGAATGTGCTTCTCTCTGTTTCACTGTACCTTATATATATATGGGGATTTTTTGTATATATACATTTTCTACAATTGCCCTAAATTTCTTGGCTGTCGCCTGCATCTTCTCTCCTTTCTCTTCCCCATAATCTGTAATTTCTACTTTCCAGTGTATATTCACTGTTCTCAGCTTCCCTTTTCCCCATTCATCCCACACAGGATTTTGTATTTGTTTCTGCAGCCTTTTTCACTTCTCCCCTTGGTTTTAACCCATGCAGTGGCCTTCCTCGATTGTGGCTTTTGGTCAACAAAGAGAAATGTTGACTCGTAGGAGCCAGTCCTGTTTTGTGCCTTCTATTTCAGGTGACAGAGCCATCAGTTTTCAGCGTAATCCACCGCCGAGGCCAGTGCTGTGGATGCTGCTGGTGCCCCTGACACCCTCTCGTTTCTTCTCCCCACTCCAATCTCCCTAAAAGGCTCGGTTTTAACTCTCCAGTCTGCTTCCCACTGGGTGTCCGTGGCTCCAGCCCGTCCGTGTTTCTGCCCATACAGGAGCCGATCCGGTTTATTAGCCAGGACCTGCCTGTGGTGGACAGGTGATAAAAGAGTTTCTTCCTTCCTTTGGTTGCTTTGATTAATTTTGTTCTTGGCAGCTTCGTTATGTGCTAAATGAGTTTCCATTTGTTCCCTCTTTGCACCTTTCCCTTTGTGGTTAGTCTAACACCTCCCTGCCTCAGGCAGCCTGTCTTTCCCTTAGAAAATTGTTGTCCGTTTGGGGAAGGAAGAGCCTGAAATCCTCCAGCCCTGCTTGTGGAGAGGGGAGGAAAATGCTCCACAAACGCCACCCAACTTGCTGCTTCCACCATTCATGGAAAACCTTCCCTCCATCCTTGTCTTCCAGGGAGGTGGGATCTCCAAGAGTTACTTTGGGAGCTTTTTCAGCCTCCTTTTGAGCGATGCAGCCTCAAAACCACGATCGAGGCTGTGACATGGGGACACCAGGGCGGGTGTCCAGCTGCAGCCAGGCTCCCGCCTAGCTGGTGTCCGTGTCTGGAGTCATCACGTGCTATGGCTTTCTTCACACCGACTTTGGATTGCATCCCACCCTTGGAAAGCAGCTTCAGCTTTTTAAAATAGCAGAAAATTACACCCCCCAGCATTAAAAAAAATGAAAAGGAAAAAAGAAAAAGGAAAAGTTTGTCCTCTTCTGGGTTTGGAAGGGGATAAGACAAGACTTAGTGAAAAGAGCAAATGCTGCCTGACACTTAATTCCCCCTTGTCTTCCCTGGGAGCCTTTCCGTCTCTTCTGGACTAAACTGATAGCATCTGGGCAGTCCTAAGTGATGCTCTTGCTGGTTTTGTCTGCCCTCCAGCCTGACGCCTGCTCTGCCCCGGCTCCCCAGCTTCAAGCATCTGCTCCGCGCGCTCTCAGAAAGCCAAGCCAGGGCTGTGCACATTAGGTGCTCTCCTGAACCGGGGCCTCTCTAAACAAGGCGAGACCATTAGTTTTGGCTCATTAGCTTAAACCGAGATGACGATTAAGCCCCACTCCTCCTGCCGCTTCCTGTAAAATAAACTTAGAAATGAACCATCTTTGCAGCTGTGACTGGCAATAAATCCAATTAATTTCCATGTCTTTAGCAGTAATATATGCAGTAGATGTGCCAGCTTGCTTTGGTCTTTTCCTTTCTCGTGTGGAAAAGCTTGTCTCAGAGATTTCCTTTTAATTAGAACGGGAATTTGGCTGCTTTCGGGATATATTTCTCCAGGAAGCCACCTACTGTGGCAGCATCTTCAGTCTCAGTGGGTGGTGGTACCATCCTCAAAAAAATAATAATTGCGTGCAACAATTAGTATCACAACTAATTCCTGCTTCCTCTGCTAATTTAAGCGCTAAGGAAGCGCTCCACGTTGTCCTGGGAAGATGTGAGCAAACAAACGGAGCAGAAACCAAACACAGGGATGCACTTCTCTTTGAAATCCGCATGGCAATGACTGTTTGCAGTCCTTCCTCCTCCGTTGATGCCGCTGATGCCAGGGCTGCTGCAAACAGAGGTTGGGGATTCGCGGGCAGCTCCATGTGCTCTGTACATAGGAAAAGCTGGAACATGAGTCCTGAGCAGAAGTAACTTCCAATTGTATTGCATCCAGGAGAAAAACAGCCCAGAAGCTAAATTTACTTGAACAAGCTCTGCTCCCAACCTCCTTTCCTCCTCCCACTGCCCCACAACTAACCTTTTTTCTCCTGCCGTGCAAATAATGCAAACCCCTGGCTTCGCTGTCTGAGATTTTCCAGAGCACCGCGGATGCTTTTTGTTCTGCCTATCTCTAACATTGCATCCAGGAAGGACCATTTCTCCTTGCAAAGGTTATCTGTTTGAAGCCTCCTCCGCATGGACAGAACCATAAGGTCCCCGGTGACAAAGAGCAGGTCTCGGTTCGCTCCCAAAGTGCTGTAAATCCTCAGAGGTGACCTGAGAAACCGAGAGCTTGCTGCCCTCATAAATCGCCCAGGGTGGCCGCTGCAGGCGTCTCCTGCTCACCAAGGGCCATCGGTTTCTGATGGTTTCTGCAGTTGTTTTATGGAGAATAAGCTGGTGTGTGCAGTGCAGGGGAGGAGGGAAAGATGTTTTAGATCAGCTTGGTTAAAAAGTCCCTGGGATGAACTGCTGGGGGAGGCTGGGAAGGATTTTGACACTTTTCTGTGCTTCTCAGCTCAGGGTGTTGGTGGTCTGGGCTTTGTGTAGCCCCGTGTTTGTCTGCAAGGTGCCTAGGGCTGTAAGCATGAGCAAAGCACCTGCTGGGGAAGGTGCAGCCCATTTATCTTGGTGCCCGCACTGCAAATAGCCTGTGATCTGGGCAGTGGTGGGGAACGTCCAGCGGGTCAAGGCAATCCAGCCTGTGGCTCTTGGGCTGAGTCTGTCTGCTCCTCACCTTGCTGTGTCTTGGTGGCAGGACTGGAGAGGGCAGGGAACGGCTTTGAGGGCAGGGAGCGACGCCTAGGAGCCAAACCCTGGCTGTTGCACCAACACCAGGCACCAGCCCTCCCCAGCAGCCCGCGGTCTTCTCAGATGTGCTGTGGTTAGTGCCCTTGCACGGCTGTCCAGAGAAGATAAGCTCTTGCCTCACAGCGGTGGTGCAGGACACCGTGTCGGTGCCTTGCGAAGCTCCTTGCATCAGGATATTGCCCATTTGCCAGCACAGACCCTGAAGGACACAACCTGTTACTCTGGATAAGGTTCCTCTCAGTGGTGGGAAGCAGGAACAGGGTGAGAGGGCCCTCCAGCTGCAGCATCTTCCCTGGTGTCTGCAAGGACGCAGTGCTGGCTCACGGGCTGTTCATCCCCTGCAGCCACGGGCTCCTCACGGACCCTGTAGCCCTGGGCTAGATGCTGCTTCCTCCTTCCCTTGAGCTGCCCACAAGCCCACCGTGCTCAAGCCCCACAGCAATGCTCTTCCTGCCACGTGTGTCATGTGGCTGTTGAAGTCAGCCTTTTATTTCCAAGGGGTTCATCCTCCTCCTCCTCCAGGCAACTGATAACAACGATGGGAGGGTGCTCCAGTGCTCCTTAAATGTGTAAGTGCTACATCCTCTGCTTGCCCAGGCAATTGGCAGGCCCTTTGCTTTCCACTTGCCTCGGAATGAGCCTGGCCTCTCCTTCTGCAGCTTTGCTGTGCCCTGCCAGCAGCTCCATGGCCCCAGGTGGCCCTTCCTCCGTGATATCCCCTCCGTGGACTGCAGCACGCCTTGCTCGCTCCCTTCACACTTTCTCTTTGCAACCACTAAGCGAACTCTCCTCGGGCTTTTAATGCTAGCCAAGAGTCTGAGGCTCTTGCATGACGCTGGGAATTGGGCTGCAAGAGCTGTGCTGTGTTGGGTTTAGACTTGAGGAGGAGCAGCTGGATCTGAGGAGCTCTGCAAATCCTGCAGGCTGAACATCTGCACCGAGGTGCCAGCTCGGTTTTGCATCCTCAGGTAGGTGGAGCTGTGGAAAACCTCTTCAGTTTGAACCGGCCGCAGAAACAGGGTTCAACAGCTCCCTGCCTGCAATTCTCTTGTGAACATGCAATTGTCTTGCAATTTTCTTTAGCGAATATGTGCATGGTTCAGAAGGGACTCAGGCTGAAAAACTCACATCCCAATCCAAAACACGAATGGTGCCAAGATTAGGGTGTGTGGGTCTGGATCCGGAGTCTGACTCACTTGCAAATAGGGACCCTCTGCAAAACACAGATTGAAGTTCAAATTCCTCTCCCTCCTCCAAAATTAAATAAAGGCTGAAGAAATTCTGAGAACTCAGTGTTTTGGTTCTGGGCCATCTAAGAAGGGTGAAGTATGTGCTTAACTGCTTTGTTGAATAGGAAGAGACTGGAGCATGTGTTTAATGTTATTAAGTGCTTAGCTGTTTTTGTTGAATCAGGGCCCCCAGCTTTTAAAGTCAATAGTAACCCCTTAGGCTGCATCTGAAAGGATTTGGAAAAGAAGTGGCATCCAGATAGGGCTGGATGTTTGACTGCTGAGCTCTGCATTCCTGCTTTGAAGGCTCGTTGCTCTAAATCTGTTCTCATTGCTATTCCAAGCCATCTAAACGACTTGACCCTGGCCACCAGGTGCTTGGGCAGGAGAGCATCGGGCAGTTATGGATATTTAGCATATGCCCCTGGAGAAATTCGGCCTTCCTGCAGTTTCCATTAGGATCTCAAGGCATCAAGGATGTCAAAGTGTGATGTTGCTTGTCTGACCCATCTGAAGAGGCACAGTGCAGGCTCAAGAAACTTCTTCTCATGTTCTCTTCTAACAGCCACTTTGAGCCCCCTCTAACCAGCTCTTCCTTATGCGGGAGCCCCTAAAAACAGCTTTCAGGATCTGTTCCTGAGGTTCTGGAGGTTTCAGGAGGTTCTCTGGAACCTCCCGAACAGCAGGATCAAAAGTAGTGAGTGGTGTAAGATAAGCTGGCTCCTGGTGGCAACATTGGATAGAGACGAGCATAGTTGCCTTATCTATAACCAGCAGCAGGGAACAGAGAGGAGCTGGGGATGACAAACTTTTCAGCCATGCTAGATGTTACAGGAAAGGAGGTGGGACCCAAAATCTGCCATAAGAGAATGAATAGGAATTTTCGTCTCCTGAAATAGCATTTTGATGGTGCAAGGAGTGGAACTGACCAACAATGTTGAAGAGAAACAGGACTGTGGAAGGAAACTGGGGGGAAAAGCCACTTATCATGCTTTATAGGTAAAAGCATAGCTGAGACCAGGATGGAAATAGATGGGAAACTTTTGCACTGATGAAAGCCACAAAATGAGATACATTATGCATGAGAATAGCAGTTGCAGTCAGAGATCCCCTTGGAGGGAATCATCTGAAAAGCAGGAGCAGTTCTGGGCAATGGTTTCCACCCATAGCAGAGGCACCAAAGCAGCTACCAGAAACTGGATTCCCTTTTCAAAGCAGGGCAGATTTAACATTTTGGGATCGGAGAGGAAGCCTCCAGGCAAGGCAGATGTAGCCCTCCCTCCACTCCATCCTCTCCCATCCCTAGGGCCAGGCTGCCAATCTGTCTTGGACAGATATGTCTTGGAGAAGCAGCTGGCAGTGGTGTCCTGTGAGCAGCAGCACCAGATGAGCAGGAGGCTCTCGTGTGCAAGGCCAACATCTTCTGAAACAGGGATGTCTGTCGCAGGTGCTTTTTCAAAACGATTTCCCCATCTGCACATCTGATCCTAATACAGCAAATGGTAATGCAAACAAGTAGCATGTTCAAGTAGCAGGTCAGTTTGGGGGCCAAGAATTTGGGGGAATTTAAATTGTTATTTTCTCTTGCAGGAACCTTTGGGACTGCAGATACCTGGGTTGATAGTAAATGAAAAAAAAAAAGTTCTGCCAGGGCAAGGCCTTCATTAAAAGAAGATTTTAAAATATTGTTTCTTCTTAAGCCACCATTGGGAAGATGATCAATATTCAAACAGCGATAGAACAATAAAAGCAAGGGAAATTCAGGTACCGCGGTGATTCACTTTGCACCTGTGTCCAGAGCTGACCTTTCTCAGCTCACGTTTTAACTTCAGGATCTGGTAATTAATTGGTAGCAGTTCCCTCCCGAGCGCTCTCTGCTCCGACGTAGCTCATGTTGCTGCTGTGTTGAGGACTCCACAACTGCACACCAAGGTCCAAGCTTTACAGGTCTCGCTGCTGCAAAACCAGGAGTCAAGGACGCCTCCCTCCCATCCTCCAGGCAAGTGCCTTAAGTGACAGCAAGAGGTCTGTGTTTGTCCTCCCAGCCCAGTGGAAAGGGAGTTATTTCAGGCAGAGAAATTTATGTTCTTTTTATTGTAATTGTTCCTTGATCTGTTATTGTTTTATGCTAAATGAGCCTCATTCCTGCTAACCCTGTGAGTATGGAAACCCAGCAGGGAGACAAGGTGTGGAGATGGAGGTAAAGCTGAGTATTTTTAGGCCGAGTTTTTAAAGGCAAAATTAACTTCTTACATGTAAAGAACGAGAGGACGAGGCAGAGGCAGTGAAGAGCCGTACTCCAGAGCATATAGCAGATCAGAACTACCACAAGGACCCCCAAACCCTCCTCCCTTACACATGGGAGACCCCAAAGGAGAGGGGGCAGAAGACATTTCTCTTCTGTCTCTGACACTGAGCTCCAGTGACCTTGGTTAGGTGCTGGTGTAGGACCTGAGCATACGCCACTCTACACACTCTACATATGTTATTTTCTCTTGAGTCCTCATCAATCTTGACATGCTTATGTTCAGCCTTTTGTAGAACACTTGGAGAAGCCTCTTCCAGGTGGTCTTTCCCTTCTTAACTTTTGCTAGGGAGTTTTCCCAGCCTCTCTAAATCCCAAGCTGCAATTTAAGCCTATCTTTCCTTCTCCTCTGCTCCCAGCATCTGATTATTCCTTTTTTAATAGATATTGTTCCACAAAGACCATGCTGGTGAGAGCGCGGGAGCAAATGGCATTGAACTAGCAAATGTCTGTGTCACTTAAAAATGTGCCTAAAAATGTTAGGCATTTTTAAATGTAAATATGAAACCCAGGCCAGGAGAAGGGAAGGAGACAAAGCACAAAACACCAAAGCATATATTGAGAAGGCTGAACAAAAGTCTTGACCATAAAATTCAACTATGTATTTGCGTGGTGGAAAAAAAAAAAAAATGGGGAGAGTTTTCCTGGAGCTTTTCAGCTCTGGTTTCATCTGATCTGTGTCCACCAGCCTGGGGAGCGAGCGCTGGCCCTGCTGGTTGGCTTTAGGACTTGATGTATTAGGTGCTTTGCAGAAGCGCTTGTGAAGCTTCCCTATAGGGAACAAGGAAGCGGTAGCCTCAAGCTCTGCTTCTTGTCAGAACAGCATGGGTGACACCAGTATTTTTAACTCCCTGTCCCCCCTTCCCATGTTATTCTTTCTTATCAAACTCTCTCTTATCCTTAAAAAAAAAAAAAAAAAAAAAGGTAAAAATAGAGCTGATCTTGCCCATTTTTCCACTCTCTTCATCCAATTCTCTTGCACATCTCTCTTCTAGGGGTTGGAAGTGAGCTCTCTATTGCATCCTATACCATGACCTTTGGGGTAACTTCTTGTATTGCAAACAGTCCATCCTTCCTCCCCTCTTCCTAACCACACAGAGCTGTTTGCTAGAGGGTTTCCTGCTCCCCTCTCCTCATTCCTGCCTTGTTGGTAGTGCCAATGCAAGGGGTCATGCTGAAAAAAAAAAGAGATCACTGAAATGACCTGGGTTAAAAAAGAAAAAGGGAAGAGGATGTTATTTTCTAAAATCAGAACAGGGCAAGCATCTGTCTCCCAGCAGTGGTTCCCACATGGCTGGTGGGATGGTGAACTGCGGAGTGGGAAGAGCCAAGCGTAGGAAAGGTCCAGTCCAATATTCAAGTGCACTGAGAAGGGCTGTGGCTCCAGCACAAGTTCCCCTTTCACACACCAGATTTTGGGCATCTATGTGAGAACTCGACCACCTCAATGACTCCCAATGGAAATGTCCTTCCCTTCCTTTGGCTCTTGGGCAATGGTGGAGAGGGAGGGAGAGGGACTGTGTCTTGTGAGAGGTCCAAGCTGGATCAGAGCAAGGCAACCTGCCTCTTACTGTGCTTATCATTGGGTCCTAACGCAGTCGTTAGCAGTTTTTGCCATGACCATAAAAATGTGGTAATGTTACAGGCTGCGGTAGTGCTTGTCAGCCTGTATATTTTGAGTGTGTGTTGAGGATCCTACTGCATGTTAAAGGAATTTGGCTCGTGCAGCTTTTTGACGGTGGTGTGGAAATATTTTTGACACTGTGCAAATGCAAAGGAAATGAATGTAGGCTGCAGAAGGCTGAGTAAAATGCATTCATAGACATGCTGCAGTTACCTATCACCCAGAGAAATTGCTTTTTTTTTTTTTTAACAAAAAAAAAAAAAGAAAAAAAAAGGAAAGAGAAAAAAAAGCACTACCAGGATATTTCAGTTCAATTTAGCTTGTTTGCTAGGATTGTTTGTGGATGGTTACAAGCTCAGGGCTCGGTTGTAATGAAGTTACCATGGTAATGTGATAACATGAGCCGATGTCAGTCTGATTTGCTGATAAGATTTATACCCTATTATATTAGCCAATGCAATTAAGCAATGCTTAGAAAATTAACATTGTAATAGATGAAAATAAAGTATCAGAGGCATATTCATGGCTGTGGGTCTTAAGCATAGCCCCTAAGGATACCACATCCATGGGCTGTGTTACGATAAGCAAAGGAAGAAATTACTTTCATTTTACAAGCAGAGAATTGTGACGATCCTCTTGATTTCCACAATTTCCTGCACCGATTTTAGCATGGCTGATGAGAAATCAACCTAGGGAAAAGTGATGAGGGTTAATAGTAATAATCATTTAATCTAAACTGAATTGGATGAGCTAGAAGACAAAACATTGGGCATGCATTTGGAAGCAGAGGTCAGCTCCCCGTGAGAAGCAAGTCAATGGTGAGATGGGGGGCAGAGACTCCCTGTCCAAGTTTCTCCAGTGGCAAAATGCACAGGGATCACTTGATTTCCTAGCTATGAAATGCCCAGTGCAAAGGCAAGGCAACACTTTATCATGCAAGGGAGATTCACAAGAAATGAGCTGTTTCATGACTGTTTTTGTACCAGGCAGATTTACATCTCTCATAACAACCTGGCAGCAGAGCTCCTTGTTTGTGGTTTCTTTTCCTTCCCTGCAAATAACTCACTGACTTTCTTTGCAGCTTCCACGTTCTTGCCTAGAATGAGGAATACGAGTTTATTTGGCTTTGGAGACTTTGCAGCTGATGAAACCTGTGAAGGAATAACAAGTTTACACTGGAAGGTAGGAGCAAGTCCTTCAGCTGGTGCAGAAAGCCAGGAGAGGAGTCCAAGACACTCTTAGACTCAGAGTATTTTGTTTGTTTGTTTTCATGTGAGAATCCTGTTACTTTCTCAATATTTGTTAGGGAGTTGGGGAAATAGAAGCATCCAAGGGTTGCTCACTTAGCAGTAATTTGGAGATTGGGATCTTTTTATTCCACACTGTTTTTTTTTTACGGAAATGATTGACTGTAATGTAACTGCTGGTAGGAACTAGTCTTCTCATATTTTTCCATCTTTCTTCTTTGCTCAAAATAACTCTTTCACCTGAGGATGAGTCCTAGCCAAGAGGTCTTCTCCATCACCTCTGCTCACTGCCCTCTTCTGGCTTTGGCTTTCATCTATATTCTGTCAACCCTGGCTGACCTCTCTGTCCTCCTGCTGATGGACTTCACTTACTTCTCTCTTCCTTTTTTTCCTCAACTTCTCCTCCTCCCTCACTGTTCCCTGCTTGTGCTGGTGTCCTTCATTAGTTCATCTCACGCTTACCACTTGTGTGCTTTGGGCTTGGTGGTTTCAGGTCCTACAACTGAATGTGACAGAGGAATCTCTGGATTTCTCGTGGTTTCATGAGCTTCTAAGCCCTATGGGAGAGAATACATGCAAGAGATGATGGCCCGTCCTGCCCCACCTTTGACTTTTGGCCCCCTCTTTCATTCTGTCCCTTCCAACTGCTCTTTCTTGAGCACTTGCAGTGTTTTATACTTGTTTTCTTTGGTCTTTCTGATGCCTTCAAGCTCTGTCTTTCTGGCTTCTCCTTCTCTCCATGCCCTTCACTCTGCTAAGCTCATCCCAGCACAGGTTTTTGTGGCCTTGCCCTCACTGTTGGTGTCTGAGGTCACATCTTGTTTTCGTGCTGTTACTCATGTACTGTTGACCCTGCTTGCTGGCTGACCACTCTCCTTGTTCCCTGCTGCAGCTTCCTAATTCTCCCCTGCGCCTCCTTATTGCTGCTTGTAGTCACTCCATGTGTTCAGCTCCGTGGAAGCTGCTCTCTCCTCCTCACATGATGTAGACAGTTGACTGTTCTGGCAGCGACTGCGTTTCTCTTCTTTCCTGTGACTGATGTGCTGGGAAGGATGAGCACAGGAGTGTGAGCAAGCAGGACATGAGACTACCCACATGTTGTGCCCTTTGGAGTGGAAGGGACTTCTAAAGTGGACTTAGAAGGGTGGAATAGGTCACAAATCTGCAAAGTCACAAGTGGCAAAATAAACCTGAGCATTAAGAAGGGAGCTGCCTAGCACTGTGTTTTATGTTTGAAGGTATGTCTGCACTGTACAAAAACAGCATGAAAATAGCTTACACAGCTTTATGTACCTATAGCATGAAGCTTTGCAAACAAAATTTACATGAAACATGGAGTTACATGCAAAATCTGACTAAAAGGGGTGAAGGGAAATGTGGGAGCTCCAGGCTTCCACGTCTGGAGAGTTTCTGGTACCTGTTGGGGAAGACAGCTCTGCAGGACAACAGGGCTTTCTGCACGAGCATCCTCAGAGGGTGCTGCATGCCAAGCCCTGGGCAGGAGACACTGCCAGGGAGGTGGTGTTAGGTCAGCACTGCTGACCTGGAGGTTTTGGGGCAAGGACTGGCCCTGGATTTGGGTCCATTGTGGCCCAGATATGCAAAATGAGTGGAGATGCAGTGGCCTGGTGTGGGATTGGTTTTTATTTCCAGTTTTGCTTAGCAACGCCAGTCCAGCCTCTCGCCCTGCGGTACCTCTTGTTTTTTCAAGCATTTGTCAGCTGCTTCTATGGCTGCAATTTCATGGTCTCTTGGATCTGGCAGGAGCGACACTGCTCCCCAAAGAAGCCTTCCTTGGCTGCCAGTTCCTGCACTGCCTTGGTCCTCCCTTTCCTAGGGCTACATCTGCATGAGCAGCCAGGACAGCACACAGGGAGCGGATTTACTGAGTGATAGAGCTGTGTGAGGATCTGCCATCCATGCTACGGATGTTTCAAGGGGAGCTACTGGTGCTGATGCCCATTAATGACCATGCATTAGCAGCTGGAGGGCTTTAGGTGCACTCCTGCAGCACAGATTCCCCTCTTATCCCCCCCTAGAATGAACTCAGTGCATTTGTTTTCTGTGATTGGATCCCAGCGGTGAGAGGCCAGAACCATGCAGGGAGGTGATACCAAAGGGCTCTCCTCACCCAGGCTCTAAAGTCAACACAGACACTGGGTGTTGACACGGCAGCTTGAAGGACCAGGCCCTGGAGCACATTAAAAGCAAAAAGGAGCTAGTTGTAGCTCAGACCATCCTCTGATCTGATGTGTGTCACCTTTCGTGCATTTGGGTCAAGATTTAAGAGGGGCTGAGGTCTGGTCATAAGCTACAGTAGGAAAGTGGATCTCCTTTCTGGAAAGGAGATTATATAGGTTTAGAAGGACTGTGAATTCATGGTCTGTATTGGCCATGGGCTCGCTGCAAGAGGGACCAACACCCACAATGAACAAAGTATGTATAGTGCACACTGTGATATACTGCACATAGCATGGGGATGGGGAGCCCACTTTCATCTGAGACCTTTCAGAGCTGCTGTAATGCAAACAGTCATAATCTTGTGAGGAACACAGGAAAGAGCATTTAATTATACCCGTAATGTCTGTGAGAGCGACTGTGCAGCGGGCTTGCATCCTTCCAAACAAATCCCATATTGTGAAGGGGTCCCTGAGTGCTTCCTTCTTCTCTTTTCCCTGTCTCCCCACCCCAAACACGCCTGGAACGTCGTTTTTGCTCCGTTCGCTACTAACATCTCCTTTTTTCTTCTGCGTCTGCATTTTTCCCCCTCCCTCTCTCCACAACATGCCCATTGAAAACCCTAATTGCAGATCCCAGGCTGCAATTAGTTTGCAGCCTGTATGAAGTTCCCTTCATTACGGCTCTTTTGGCTGCCGGACACGAACAGCCTTGGAAGCAGCAGCAGGGCACCAACCCTCCATCCTCCGCTTGCGCTGGCACCCTGCTCCAAGCGCTGCCATCCCGCTTTCTGATTCCCACCTCCTCCCCATTTCCCTCTCCTCCACCCTCATATAGGGTTTTTTTTCCCCCCCTCCCGAAGCTCCACGGTTCGTGCCGCGGTTTCGGGAGCCCCGGACGCCGCATGGCACCGAGGCGGCTCCGCGGGCGCCAGGAGCGAGGTGCGCGCGGCTCCGCTCCCCGCCGCGCTCGGGGGCTCGGACCGGCCTCGAGACCCTCCCGTCCTCGTCCCCGCGGCTCTTCTCGTGCCCGGGGGGGCCCTGGGGGGCGGGCGGCTGCGGGGGGAACGCGGCGAGGGCGCGGGGCGGGAGGAGGAGCGTCGCCCGCCGCAGCGGCAGGAGGAGGAGGAGGAGGAGGAGGAGGAGGAAGGCGAGCGCGGGCGTGGGGAGGCGGGCGCGGGGCGGGCGCGGCGGCAGCCGAGGAGGGAGCCGGGCGCCCCGCGGCCCATTCGCGAGCGGCGGCGGCAGCGGCGGGAGCCCCCGCGTCCCCCTGCCCGCGGCGGGAGCATGAAGGCGAGCGCGGCGGCGGGAGCCGTCCCGGCGGCGGGACCGGGGCCGGGGCCGCCCGATGCGCGCTGGCGGGACAAGGGCGAGGCGGAGGCGGAGCGGCTGCGCACCCGCGAGCGCCTCGAGGCCACGCTGGCCGGCCTGGGCGAGCTGGACTATCTGCGGCAGCGGCAGGAGCTGCTCGTGCGGAGCCTCCTGCTGCGGCGGCCGCCGGGCGCCCGCGGGGAGCCCTCGGGCGAGGCGCCGCCGCGGAGCCTCGAGGAGAAGTTCCTGGAGGAGAACATCCTCCTCCTGCGCAGGCAGCTGGTGAGCCCGGGGACCTCGGGGGGACGTGGCCGGGGAGGGTCCCAGCCCCGGCGGGGCGCCGCCGCTCTCACCCCGGGACGCCCCGTCGGCGGCTCCCGCTTGGCCGGGAAAAGGGGGAAAGAGGAGGAAAAGGGAGAGGAGGAGGAAAAGGGAGAGGAGGCCATCCCGCCGTTATCTCCGCGCCGTCCCGTCCCGGCTGCCGCTTCCATTCAAGGCAAAGAGCCCGGCTCCCCTTGCCTTGAATGGAAGTGCGGCGCGAGCTGCCGCCCTGGCAGCCCCGCACCGGGGCCCTAAATCAAGGGATGCTTTTGTGGCCCCGGGGCGCTGGGAGGCGGCGGCAGCCCCGGCCCGGGGCTCGCGGGGCTCCGCGCCCGCCGCCCTTTGTGCCCGGCTCGGCGCTGCCCTTCTCCGACGGACAACTTGCACCGTGTGATTTATTATTCATTTCATTTTTTTTTTCTGTTTTACGTTAGCCTCTCGGCTCGCTTAATGAACGGGTTATTTCTTCCCGTAAAAGATAAAAAAATAAACCATCTCTCTGGTTCCTAAAGGCTCGGCTGCCAAACAGCCGTAGGAAAGTACCGGGCATTATTGCTGCGAGCTCAGGATTTGCGGTAGCACTTTAATCTGTGCACTTGACATTGCAGATCCGAACCAGATGCAGCAGCGCTCGCTGGGGGAGGGAAGGGGGGGACACGACACTGGTGGCAGTAGGTGGCGCAGTGAGTTACCGCCTGAACCCATCCCCTCCGGCAGCTTCCATCGGAAAGGTGGGAGAAGACTTGGATTGCCCTTCTGGTTCTCCAAGGACCCGGTGGTGCCAGCGCATCTTTTCTTTTTCCGACGGCCTCCCTAAATACTCCTGGCGATCGCTTCCCCTTTGCCTGAGGACCGGCCCATCCCAAGGGAAACATTGTCCTTGGTTTAATGGGTTTTGCCCTAGTGCAGTTATTGAGCATCAAAACTCTTTGCAATGAAAGCAGCAGAGCACCGTTGGGTACCGATCAAACGATGCACTTAGGAAAAAGAATAAACCTTCCCCCTGCTCTCCTCAAAGCCGGAACAATTACAAAGTGTATCAAACCGGCGAGGGATAAAGCAAAATTATAATACACAGAGGGAAACTGATTGCATTGGCTGTGGGTTAATGAGTGTCTTACAAAATCATTTCTTATTGCTTATTTTGTACCATCAAATTACCTTCATAAATAGCTTTAAAATCCATCTCGCAGCAATTTAATACGATTATAATGGGAGAAGAGGAAGAATTATTCTTCCTTCCTGCTGCAATTGTAAAACTAATAAACGGACTCTGATCCCAGCTCTGGGAATCTTCCTCTCTTCATGGTGGAATACAAGCGTATAACGAGCCATGGAGTGAGGCGGTTACTGCACTACAGACACTTGTTGGCCGAGCTGCTTCAGCCTGTTGTGGGAACAGATGTGGTCTTGGCCAACGTCAACGTGGTGGTGAAAGTCCCTTGCTGCACGGGTGAATATGTCCTCTCACTGAGCTAGCCCGTGTCACGCGAGCACGTCTGGCTTTAAAAGGGTGCCACGCAAAACACCGCGTAGTTGGGACAACCCTGTTCCTGCAAGGAGTGCTTTGCCAGCCACTGGTCTTCCTAGGATGTGGGGAATGCTCCTAGTGTCCAGCTGGCTGGAAAAGGTTGGAATGAAGCACCCCTATAGTTCTTCAGCTAAATGGTCCAGAGTGCCCATTTAGATTTTCCTTTATTTATTTTTATTTCCTTATTTTTTAGAGAACATTGACAAGGTGTTTATAGGATGCTGAGCTGGAGAAAGGCTTTGGGGCCCCTTTTCCCCCAGCCCCACCACTGACAGAGCTGACGTTGTTTGTCCTGTTGTTTCCTAGAACTGCTTGAGGAGGAGGGATGCTGGGCTATTGAGTCAGCTACAAGAGCTAGATAAGCAAATAAGTGACCTCCGGCTGGACGTGGAAAAAACGACGGATGAGCACCTTGAGACAGACAGTCGTCCAAGTTCAGGTAAGGCCACCCTTTGGCAAAACGGGGCCTCCCTTTGTAGCTGGAATCAATCTCCTCGAAATGTTCAATACTGGAACAGTAAATGTCTGTTGTATGTTCACACGCTGATAATTAGTGCCAACTAGGAGGGTTCAGCTACCACTGGAGAGGTTATTGTCTTTAGAGAATGTATTCAGAAGAGTATTTCAAGCCTAATTAGATTTTTAGTGTTCGGGGCATTTCTTTTTTTTTCCAAGGCCACCCACAACTTAAGTCAAAAAGTTCCAATTCTGCTGCATGTTGAGGAGGAGGTTGCAATTAAAGGAAGCACCAACAGTGGGAGAGAGATTTCACAGTTGATCTTACAGCCGGAAGGGAACAGTGAATCAAATAATCTGATTCTCCATATTTTGAATTTCATTCCATTCCAACTGTGCTGAATGCAACAGTTCATATTTAGCTGTGAGGAACCTTCCCGAGAGGCATCTAGACTTGTTCTGAAGACACTGAAAAGAGGAGACTCTGCTAAAAAATCACTTGCACTGTTAAAAATCTTGCTTATTTCTGATTTGAATTTGACTTGTTCCAGCACTGATTTTTATATGCCTTATTTTTTTTTTCCTCCCATAGACTAAAGTCTTTTCTAGTACTCTATATTTTATCCTATTGGAGTCGCTATTTAGTGTAATATCCAACTTTTTCTTTTTTGATGAGCTAAACAGGTCAAGTTCATTAAGTCATTAATTTTAAGGCATTTTTCCCAGCTCTTAAATGGCTTTATGGCCTCCTTCCAATTCTTAGCTTTGCTTTAGGTGTGCTGGATTCCAGAGCTAGACACCGTTCCAACATCTGCAGTACCAGTGCCATATAAACTGGTGAAGTCATTTCCCTACTGCTACTCATTAGTCTCTTTCTACATCCAAGAATCTTATTAGCTATTTTTTTTTTGGCTGTATCATTAAACTTGATTGAACTGCTTTTCCATGTTGTCCTTTTCAGGATTATTGTCTTTCAGGATCCATCCCCATTTTCTAGATATGCCCTGAATTCCTTTCTCTTAGATGTATAATTTCAATCTTGACTTTGCTCTGTCACATTTTGTTTGAGTGGACCCAGTCTGCCAGGAAATTAAATTTCTGTATCTGTTCATTATTTACCATTCTCCTCCTTTTTCTCCGGTATTTTGATGTAAATAGTAGATAGGATTTGGCCCAACATTTGGAAAATATTTTTTGTAGTCAAGTAATAGAAGGAGAGTCTTTGTTGGAAAGTACAGTAAAATATTAAATGAGTGGACTGGCAAATGCAGTTTGGATCCATCTTGTTAAAATCTGAAAAACACTCCCAACCCCTGTGAAAATTAAAAAAAAAAATTTATATTTCATATGTTAATAACAGTGCTCTTTTTTTTAAATGCTTTATTTTTAAACTGGATTCTTCACAGTAGTAAGGATACTACCAAATTGTGCAGTATTTTTGGGGTAACTGAATGAAATCTCCTACCTGATTGCAGTACAGCAAGCCAATATAAACATCAAGCTGACTGCATTGCTAGGGGCACAAATGCTAGTGCTGTACAGATGGAATTAACATAAATACAAATTCTTATTTTATAGGGTTTTATGAGCTGAGTGATGGAGCTTCTGGATCGCTCTCCAATTCGTCTAACTCAGTCTTCAGTGAGTGTTTATCCAGTTGCCATTCTAGCACTTGCTTTTGCAGCCCTTTGGAGGCAACACTGACTATCTCAGATGGACGCCCTAAATCTGCAGGTATAGTAAAAGCAGGTGGAATACGTCATACTCCAGGAGGTGGCTTTGTCTTTGGAAATACTGCCTCAGGAGTATCTGGGTTGGATTAACCCTTCTTCTTTTCATTGGATGTGCTGGGCTCTGGAAAGATTCCCGTGCCTATCACGTACATGTGTCACGGGGCAGGACCATTTCTCTTCCACTCCTCCAGCCCTACACGCGAGTATGTCACTCTAAACCCACCAATGTAACATGTGAAAATTATCACAGCTGCACTACCCAGTAGAGGGCAGTGGTACATGCACACATAAACACATTAGTTGGCTGATTTTTCATACTTTCCTTCAGAAAAGCTTTTTTTTAAACTTTTTTTTTTTATGAAATAGCAAGAAGGAAAGTTACCTAGCAACAGCTATATGATATAGATATATAGATGAGACTTGGTCCTCATTAACATGATAGAGTAAGGTGCTAGCTACAGGTTTTATGCAGCAGGATGCCTATGAGTCTGTTTGTAGCAGCTCTTTTAGCATTTATTGTGGTCCTCCACATGCAGGTGACTATGCTGAGGTGTGCTCTGCTTTTATGTGTTTAGACAAATAGACATTATGGACAAAGAAAAAGGTTTTTGTATCTTTGGCAAAGAGCCACTAGATTTTCATTGACACTAGGCCCAAGATGCAAGGCTAAGGTTGTGTGAGTGTTAATTAAATAGGAAGACCTCCTGTGTCTGTTGTCTGGAAAGGAGATGCAAACAGGACCATTGATCAATCATTACTGGCTGATGTTGCCACCACACTGAGTCAAAAGCCTTGGTTCATTCTGGGTTGTGGAGAACGCTCCTAATTATAATATCTCCAATTTCCATTCTGCTCTTCAAGGTTAACTTATAGTGAATTTTTGTGAATCAAGAACAAAATAATTCTTCTAACCTAGAAGTGGGAAATACAGCCTTGGATGCATTCATTCTGAGATGCTGAGAACTCCTCTAAGTTATCAGAGCAGCTTGAGGTAATTCAGCATTCCCTATTTTACGGTATGGATGATCTGCAAAAAACATACCTAAAAATGAAAACATGCACAAGGATTTCCAGCAGATTGTGATGTTTTCTTTTTCTGTATACATTGTGAAAATAAAAACTCTTATTAAACATAGTGGCAGACTTTTAGAGATGAATTCACAAACCATCATGTTTTTGGCAACACTTCCTAACTGTGACGTAGAATTTAGGAAATGCAGGGGAACTGTCAAGTTATCTGCAGGAAGTTCCTCTTCCTGTTCTTCCCCTCCTCAAATACTTATTCTTCCTTTCCTCCCCTCCCAGCAGCACCATCACAATCAGCTGCTTTCATCAAAGTCTGCAGCACCTCTTTGAAATAACTCTCAGTTAAGTGACAAGCACTGAATGTTCATGTTTGTGTACCCTGGAGGAAGCTTTTGGTCTGCAAAAAAAAAACAGGATTGCAGGAGGTCCAGAAGACCATTTAGATTTTTTCCTACCCAAAGCAAGATCAACTTGATCTTAGAGAAATAATAATCTGAAGTGCATGGACTGAAACCCTGCTCCTAAGGTTTTTTGTTTCCTAGTAAATGCTGTAGCCTGTAAACCTGACTTATGCATCTCAAAAAACACTGAATTTCTGTTACAGAACTATCTTTGCACGGCTAAAGCTAGGGATGTCAGCTCTATTGACCTGCACTCCTTGTACTTGTATGGACCTCAGTGTTTCATACAGGTGCTTCTGTAACCATGGGAGACCATTATAGACCTCTGAGTGGCTTGGATGTAAAACAGGAAGCTCTTTACAATCTAGGCCCAGTTTTAGAAGAAGTATGAATGCTCCCATCTGGGCTGAGATTTTTATATTTTCACTTATGTAGTTATACTGGGACGAATCCTACAGAGATAGACCCTAGAAGAATAGTGGTGCATTTATCACTTGAACTGTGTCCCTAGTTTCAAGGTTTCTACTGCTCAAGCAGCTCTCCTGTAGTTAACACAGTATGCTGTATGTGTGAACGAGGCTGGAGTCTTTGCTAGCGTGTGAAAAACGTAGCAGGATTGTCACCAGGAGGATCTCTAAACTCTTCTAAAATGCCTTTCAGATCTCATAGGCTGGATGGATTATAATAAGGAAGGCCAACATGAGGACCAGACTGCAGGCTCTGTCTGTTGCTCTTTGTCCACACCGCACTCAAATTCCCTCGATGTCGTTGCAGATGTACATCCAAAATACCAGTGTGATCTGGTGTCTAAAAACGGGAACGACGTCTACCGGTACCCCAGCCCACTCCATGCGGTAGCTGTGCAGAGCCCCATGTTTCTTCTCCCGGTGACTGAAAACCCCCAGCGCGAAGAGGAGAGACTTGGCTGTGATATTAGTGACGCTTGCGTCGGATCGGAATCGGACTCAGGAAAAGTAGCCAATACCTTTCTCCCACAGAGCTCCTGGCCCGCACCGGGCCCTTCCTCCAGCAAGAGGATAGATGGTTACATCTTAAGCCTAGTTCAGAAAAAGACCCATTCTGTAAGGACTAATAAACCAAGGACAAGTCTCAATGCTGACCCCACCAAAGGGATTTTGAGACATGGAAGCATGTGTGTGAGGCAGCCCGCTGCGGTGGTTTCACACACCAACGTTGTGAACCTGAAGAATTCGAAGCAAGCGTGCTTGCATTCCGGTGGAACAGCCGCCGCGGACAACGCGGTGTTCTCCCCGGTAAAGCAGAGGCCGAAGGAATCAAGTGGCGAGCAGCTGGAGAGTAGGAAGATGCCTTTGCCGGCCACCTTCCCACCCAGCACAGGGAATGAACTTCCAAGCAAGCGGGGCGTCAAGCCGGTGCCTCCAGAGCTAAGTCAGAACATGGCAGCTCCAGGGGGGGACATGCCCAAGGAAAATGGCCAGCTCTTTGCCACGGCTCCTAAAGAGAGCCCGGGCAAGCCAGTGGTGTTGCAGACAGAGAATAAAGTGAGTCAGCCTCCCAAAAAAGTCCTGCTGAAGAGCAGCTTGCAGGTGGCTCACTCCACATCTGCTCCTCCTGTTGAGGAGAGGCCTTCCCTGGATTTCAAAAGCGAGGGCTCTTCCTCACAGAGCCTGGATGATGGGTTACTGGTGAATGCCCAATACATACCGGCCCAGCAGCAGAGCATTAAGCTCCACAAAGGCACCAAAAACGTCAAAATTTTGAAAAGCTCTACCATGAAACACAGGCCCCACCTCATCAACGGGCTGGAAAATGGCTCTCAGACCTTGAGGGAGAAAAACAAATCAGTCAGCAAGAAATGTCGCTTTCCTGATGAATTGGATACAAATAAGAAACTGAAAAAGCCCTCTTCAAGGGGGAAGAGAGGCAGCGGTTTGCCATCAGAGTCCAGCCTCCAAACTAGGCCGTCTGGCCTACATAAATCCGTAATCCGGTCCCATGGACATGGCCGAGAGGTCGTGGTGGCCAAACCTAAGCACAAGCGGGCCGACTATCGCCGGTGGAAGTCGTCGGCGGAGATCTCCTACGAGGAGGCCCTGCGGAGGGCCAGGAGGAACCGCAGGGAAGGTGTGGGAGTCTACTCGCAAGTGCCCCTGCCGTACGTGAGCCCGTACGCCTACGTAGCGAGCGACTCGGAGTACTCAGCCGAGTGCGAGTCCTTGTTCCACTCCACCGTGGTGGACACGAGCGAGGATGAGCAGAGCAATTACACCACGAACTGCTTTGGAGACAGCGAGTCTAGCCTGAGCGAGGTGGAATTTGTAGGGGAGAGCACGACCACCAGCGACTCGGATGAGAGCGGGGGTCTCATTTGGTCTCAGTTTGTGCAGACTCTCCCCATCCAAACGGTCACGGCTCCAGAGCTGCATGAAAATGCAGCAAAGGCCTTTGTGAAAATCAAAGCCTCCCATAACCTCAAGAAGAAAATCCTTCGCTTTCGGTCGGGCTCTCTGAAGCTGATGACAACGGTCTAGTGAAGTGACTTGACGGAATGTATCTGTTTCTGCTTTTGGAAGCAAGGTGCTTTTGTGTACATATTTTCACAGATTTTTTTTAATATCTATACAAATATTTAAAACTTAAGATAAATTATGTCACTTGTCTTCAGAACTTGGGTGGATACTAGTGCCTTTTAAGTGGAAATAAAAGAAAATTATACTCGTTTTTAAAAAATAACATTGCCATTTCAGTGGTGAACAGCCTCCAATGCATAGTATCAGAGGGCTTTGAAGAAAAGGTTCATGTTCCCAAGAATTGATATTCCTAGGTTTTCAGTGATGGGTCTTTTGCAGGATATCAACAATGTGTGGTCATAAGTTTTTAGAGAAAAAGAGGGAGAGAGTGTGGGTGGTCTTAATGTTTTTGCTTGTCCCTTTCTGTTGCTCCTGTTGCCACATCCTGAATTTGTTTCCCCTGACAGTCTGGCCTGTTTTTCCCTTTGCTGATTCTGCTCTTGAATCTCGTCCTCATCCACCCTCAACCTTCTCCCATAAGGAAAAGGCTCCTGTTCAATCTATCTCTAAGGTTAAATTACCTTCTCTAGAGTGCACTCTGCTCCTGTTTCCTGGGAGTCCCAGTATGGACTGTGGTGTTGATCAGAATAAACTGTTGGAGCAGCTGACCAAGGCTTAGTAACTTCAGTATATTGTGTAAAATTGCTTTAAAAAACAACAAAAAAAAATGCATGTCATGTGCATGAGTATCAGTAGTTTTAATATTCCTGTTGATGTCCAATTTACTGTACATCATCAATGGCTGTTTTTATATATATATATATATCATTGTGTAAATTAATATAACACATCATATGCTGTAATAAACAGTCTGTTTTAATAGTTTTTAAAAGTTTGTTGCATTGGTGCATACCCAGTCAATGCTTTTGTAGCAGTGTTGTCACTGCTTAGGTATCTCTTTAATGTGGCCTGTTAACGTTTCCCTGGAATTTAGTCATGCAGGAAATGCAGCAAGTCTGAAATGTTGCTGTGGCTTGTTTTTGAGGGAGCTGGCTAGTCATGGCTCCTCTTGTTTTTCTAGTAACTTGCATTTTTTAATGGGCAAGATGTAATTTGGGAGCTGAGAGACATCTTCAGGTTGTTGCTTATGGGCAGCTCATGTTTCGGAGCAGATGGAAACGTAACATTAATCCTGCTTGCGAGCGGGGTGCTTGGAGACTTTGGATGGAACAACTGAAGGGCAGATGGCAGGTTTCTGTAACCAAACAGATCTGTGTAATGTAGCAGGTGTCCCCCAAAACAACCAGTAAATGAATCCCTCGAAGTGGTGAAGTCTGGAAGCTGGGCTGGGTAGAGCAGAGTGTAGACTTGCTCTCTCTGATGCCCACTTCAGGCCTGGTGGCTGGCACGTTAGCTCTAGCATCCATGAAGAGATGTTGGTCTTCTGCTCAATGCCATATTGCAGGTCTGTGAGTGCTCCTTGATCCTACCTGGATCAAGTTGTTGATGTAGTGAAGGAGGAGCAGAAAGGGTGCTTGGTTCATCCAGACTTGCAGCTGGTTGGCTGCAGTTCTTCTGTATCTGCTTTCCTTGCCTTCACTATGTCATCGTGATGAGGACTTAAGTTTAACTCTTTTACCTTTTAATGTGCACATTGCAATGGATCCCTTCCTATAAAATTTCTCGCCTGTATTTTTTCTTTTTATAATGGAGGAACATCAGTTTCTGTAAAGATTCATATGTTATGATGAGAAGGTTCTGGATCCAGTGACCCAGAAAGTCCTTATCATCCCGTCACCCATGATATAGCAAAGGCTGTAGCTCACCCTTGCTGTTATTAACTCTCCCATTGCTTTACTTATGGAAAGGCATGTTTCACTAGCATTTATATATCTTTATCTCCCCACTACATACACATATATATTTATAAAAATAATTTGTCCAAGAGTTACTAGGCATTGGCTACTACTATGGAGAGGGGAGAGAAGAAATGTGTACTGTTAAACGGGCTTTACTGAGGCTGATTGGGAGCTTAATACATTCCCATTAATAATTGATGGGTGTTATATCAAACAAAGGGAGCATCAAGAAGCTTGTCAAAGTGAGGAGCTTCTTTCCAAGAATGTCTCTTAATCATGCCACACGATCTCTCCTAGAGCAAAAGACAAACACGTGCAAATCCCTGTAAATCTCCTCAGAGGTTTAGCAGAATAATAGCAAGGGGTCTGCAGAAGTGCACTCTGTCTCTGTGGCCATGAAGGAATTGCTACTGGGAGGACAAACTGGCCAGGGGCTTTGGAATGATGAGTTTTTATTGCAGAGCTGGAGCATATTGTCTCATACCAGCTGAAGGAGGCCGTTTTCCATAAGTGTGTTGCTGAATAGCTCCTTTTTAGACGATTGAATGAAATGAAAAAGAGGAAGAAAATAACTACCCCAATACTGCTGAGAGTATCAGCTGCAACCACCACATTCTGCAGTATTCTTATGGAATGGCTTAATACCAGATGGGGAAATACACTGATGCTATCTCTATCTTAATTGCATTTGAGTCATTTCAGCTTGGTGAAGGAATTTTCCCTTTCTTACAGGATTTAGGTAAGCATCCAGAATCCTTTAGCTAGGTCCGTTTTTTTCCTTCTCACTTCCCTCTTTCTTTTTTAAATAAAAGATCTTACAGTGCTGGAAAAGCACTTGGTAGGGTCCCAGTGCACAGCCTCTATTCCCTTCCCTGGCTCTGATTTAGGAAGCACAGCTACGTTAATAATATTTTTTGCCATGTTAGTGCAAAAAACATCTGCTAATCTTGGAGACCAGTTAAATATTTGGCACTTCTTTAAGCTACCTGGCTTTCCACCTCCAGTGTCTGGAGTCCTCACCACTGTATTTCTCATAACGTTCACGTTTTAACTATCCCCACTGTTTATGGCAGTCTTTGGAAGTCTGGAGCAGAGACATTTGTCTTTGGTGCGTGGGGGCCTATTTCAAGGTGGAGGCAGGTTGTGATGGGCGATTCGGGATAATTTTCCCCCTGCTCCATATATAAATGAGTGCCGCCAGGTACTGAAGGACACGTGCAAGTTGACGAACAGGAGCAGCCCCTTCCAGCTGGATTCCCTATAAGTTGAGCTTTATAGTTCAGATGTCCATCTCTGAGCGCCTTTCTCCCTCTGCACAGGAATCAGCAGCCCGTAGGGTCAAGGCTGCTCTCATCCGAGCAGTAAAAGTCTGGTTTCCAGTGGGCTTTTTTGGGGGTCTGTCTCTTGCTTGGTGACCCCGGTCTGCAGCTGCGGGCTGAGCTGTGTCTGGCACGCGTGGGGTCAGACGGAGGCCCTGGCGTCGTGCCGAGGCATCCCAACTGCGCGAGGCCCCTCTCGCAGGGGACCTTGCACTTGTCGTGAGAAATGTGATGTTTCCATGTCGCAAGGATCTGGGGACAGCTGGGGCAGAAGGAAGGTGGCAACAGAGAGCCCCAGAGATGCAGTGGTCTCATCCTGATTCATCTGTATTTCCAGGAGAGGACCCATCCTGGGGCTTTGTAGGGAATCTGTCCATCTTTCCAGCTTTGGCCCAGGGTTCATCACGGACAAAGACTCACAAACATTCTCTAGAACAGAGCCCTGTGCCTTTGCACATCCCCAAATCTATGTGTTTGCTGAGAAATGTCCAAGCTCCTCCGGTGGCAGACTGTAAAGCAGGCTCTGAGGTTCCCATCCCTTTTTTCCAGGAAGGACAGCAAAGGTTTTTATTAGCTGTGATCTTCCACTCAGCAGACAATGCTTTACAGCAGCAATGACTTCTCTCCAAAACGTGTTTTTTTACACAGAAGAGGACACTAAGATTTTGAAGAAACAAAGACAGGTAAGGATGTTTTGAATAATGACTTCAACATCCAGTAAATACTTTTGGAGCAATTAACCATAATATACACAACTGAGTTGCTAGTATAAAAGAAAAAAAAAAAAACATTCTTAACTCTTAACTCTTAACAACGTAAAGCAAAATGCACTTTTCCAGTTCCTGTGCAACACACAGAACGAATACCAAGACTGCAAACCAATGGAAACAATTTGCAAAGCCCAGGCCTGCCTTCAAGTCTGGTTTTTCTCTGAATTGGTCTCAGCTGTATTGAGACCCTTTGTATAGCAGGTATTTTTTAAGACAAAACTTTATAGATTAAGAACTACAGTGAAAAGCAACTGCTGTGGGATTTAACAATCTCCAAATGCTAGAATGAGGGGAAACTAATGGAAATAAGTAGATCATTTTAAAGGGGATAATAAAAATACACTTTTTTTACAAAAGTGGTGATCTTTTGGAATTGGCCTTCACAGGATGTACTGGAGAAGATAACATATCAGCAGGTACAAAGAAGTTAGACAAATTCATAGTTAACAGGTATTCTAGTGAATAGGCTGGGATGATGTGTGCTCTAGCATCCTATGACTGTGGATGCTGGGAGGAGTGCAGGGCAAATAGACTGCAGATAGTGGCCAGATTTATGTCCTTTCTCCCCAAAATGGTCTTTTCTGCCACTGTTGAAGCACCATTAGCTGGTGGAGGTGCACCACTGCACTGGCCCTATGGACCTTTTCACACATCCCTGTGATCCTGGAGATTCCTGTGATCTTAGTGTAGCTCACTACACATTTCAAGTGTAGCTTCAAGTGAAGCCTTGACCTCCAGCCTGAAGAAACAGAGTGAGAGAAGGACTAGATGAGGTGAGCATCTAGTGCATACTGTGTAGGGACTTAAGGAAGTTTTATCTCCTCTGTGTATAGATTAATGCTGTCCTTCGGAGCAGTGGTGCAGTTTGGAAGTGAATCCACATTGATTTGGACTGCAGGACCATTTTGGTGCATGCAAACTAGACATCTTTAGGGATGCTAACCCAGATGCACGGTTCCAAGACTATGGTAAATGTGCCCCTACTTGGACTGGGAACATAAGAGCCTGAACCAGCCCAACATGAATGTACTGGAGACATTTGGTCCAAATGCCATTGGGGACCAGACTACACCTGGACTGAAGTGAGTACCTGAATTGAGTATATTGTACTTGTAAGGACTTCGGTTTGGATCAGTTCCTGTCATTCCAAATAACTTGCTAATGTAAGCAGAACCTCTAGTTTAATGACCTTCCTTTTCATTCTCTTTTCCTTGAAGATTAATAAAATATTACCTTTAATAGTTTTATTTCTCTCAGCCAAGACCTGAATATCTGGCTTTATTTTTTTTTTTAATTTTTTTTAAAGAATTTGGAATTGGAAGTCACTGGAATGAAGGTGTTCATGACAGTACTGAAGGAAAATCTGTGTAATTTGGAGTTAGATCTCATGATGCAGTAGTTTTGCAAACAAATAGGTATTTCTCCCCCCAGAAAAGGTTCAAATCTTCCATAGCATAGGACATGAGCCTGGAAATTAGGAATGATCTGTACTCACTACCATACAACAGATATGCTCCCTGCTTTGCTATGCACTGTGAGAGTACTGCATCTTCAGAAATGGGATTTTCTGGAGGGGAAAGCACGAGGTATGGAGATGAGAAGGAAATAATCTTAATCTTGGAAGTACTCATGCAGGAAGTGCTTAAAACATGTGATAAGGGCATTCTGACTCAGCAAAGCATTTCAGCACATGCTTTGGATGCTTTGTGGTTAGGGGTGAGTTAAGCACATGCGCAGGAGTGCTGGTGGATCGAGGTCTTAGGCTTGTTTTTGCAAGCGTCCCAAGAAATGCCTGTTTGTGCAAGCTCTCCCAGTGACTTCTATTGGATGATGCTGGAAGACCTCTTTGATGGCATTGGGCTTCAGTCAGACCCCGTACAGAGAAACTTGTTGCAAACTAACAGTCTGAACATGGGAGAAATAATACTTTGAGCCTGTGTTTTAATCAATAATAGAAAAGAAAGTAGTCAGAGATACATTTTTTCTGCAAGTGTATTTGATACACATTTGTACAAGTAAATGTGCTCATGCAATCGTAGCTATTCATTTAAGTCTTGGGTACAGCCCTTGAGGAAGAGGCAAAATAACTTTTTTTCAACACTTTCTTCCCTTGGACATCCTGGTAGAGGTGAGAGATCCAGATAGGTGAGGGCAAATGTAGGCACCAAACCAGTAATGTCTCGCTGGTGATAAGTGATGGTTCCTCTGGACCTCACACTGAGCTTCAGGGAGTGCCACCATTTGTGTGCTCGGGCAATCTGGTTGAGTCCTGATTTTGGGTGTGGGATTATCAGCAAAAGAATGGGATTTTTCCCTGTGCCATATGCTCTAGGTGTCCCTGCTTGAGCTGGGGTTTGGACTAGATGGTCCCTAGAGGTCCCTTCCAGTCTCTATGATTCTGTGATTTCTAGGCAGCCCAGACCTGTGGATCTAAGAGAGCTAAGACAGGTACAGAGGGTGGCTTTGCTTGATGTCATGGAAAGTTGCTTCATTTCAAGGTAAAATCCTCAACCAAGGAAACGGGAGAAGGTAGGAGAAGGGTTAAAAGTTTGCCTTCTCTTCCCAGACACATTATTTACACGAGGTTGGTTTCCTTTTGGAAGGGCCCACTGTAAAAAGAGACATTCCCAGCGTTTCTGCGGGTTAGACCTGTATCACGTTACAGAGCTTGTTCCTGGACTCTCCACTGACACCATTTCCTGAGGTTGCTCTTCTCTCGGGAAGGAGAACTCAGGAAAGAGTAGGAGTTCACTGAAAATCCAGAGCCTTGGAAGGCAAAAGCACAATCATGCCCTTTATTTTCTAGACGGAAGGTCAGTCCTTAGAGCTGCCTCGCATTCCGTGTCTCCCAGTGCAGGGCAAAGGCTGGGAAAGGAGTGGGAGAGGGAATCCATCTGGCTCTGATAAGAGCCTAGTCTGTAAATCCTGTTGGAACAGCTTGCAAGGTCCATGGCACCAAACTCTGGAGTGACCGACCACGTTGTGCAAGCAGCTGCCTGGTCAAGGGCAGTGCTGGCTGCTGACCTGGATATCCAAATCAGTGCTATTGCTTAAGCCACCTTCATGGCTCCAGGCCATTGCAGACACCATATTCATCCTCATAAGTGTTTCTGTCTTTCTTTTTTCTCCTGTCAGACACCTCATGATAGTGTTTTCCTTGACATTCAGCTGCTTAGAAAAGAGGGAAGCTAGCGTCTTCTCACTTGCAACACATCCATGTTCTACAGGATTCCGCTGGCAGGCACATATGGAACAACACATCAAAACACAACTCCATGCTGGACCACCCCCAAAGCAACCCGCTATCTGCACAGCCCACAGCTGCCCCAAGATATTTCTTGGGCTATCCAAAACCATGCCAGATCAGGGAGATGATCAGCATCCACCACTGGATGCAGAGGCTTAAAGTGAAGCTGCTCCACAGCAAGCTGTCTATGAGGATGCTCTTGGAAGGTCAAGCCTGGCATAGGAGGAGCAGCTGGACACTCTGCTGGGAGCCAGCTTATCTCTCCCTCTCTTCCCCCTAAATTTCATTTCTTCATCTGTGGGATTTCAGGGTGAAGGACTGGTTACATGTGTTTGAGGAGGGACTGATTTGTGCTGCTGTCCCGTTGAGGCCCTGTTTTCATCCCTAGCAGCCCATTCTGGTTAGAGATGATGGGGCTTTGCTGCAGGCTCCAATTCCTGCAGCCTTGAGCACTTCTGAGAGCCCTGGGCCAGTGCCTGGCAGCAAAGCTGGAGCCAGGGTAGACACAGAACTGCTGGAGCCTCTCCCTTCCTCTCCCTTCTTCCACTCACTGTCCAAGCAGCCCACCAGGTACCACCTTTCTGGTTGGGGGTGTCTCTGAGACCAAGTGTTGGAAGGAAGCACCCTCAGAAATGCTCGTTATTGTGAACATTTCTCTTTGCCTTCACTTTTGCTGTGGGCATTTTGGCCTCTACCGTGATCTCCCCTGCCTTCTTTGCCCTGTTTTGATCTCTAACAAGACTCGCTGCCATTGAAGGACAGGGTTACCCCAGGAAGTTTTTATTTCTTAGGCACTGACTTGTGACTCAGGTCATGTGTCTTTTACTCTAGGAGCTGCTGCAGACTCTCACCATCATCCTGCCCAGGCTCAGGTACACATGTGGTTTTGT
>JAVCKT010020902.1:9726-24061 GCA_032273925.1 Rhynchotus rufescens
CCTGAGGCCACAGTTTGAATATATCTTCTCTGCTAAGACTCATTCGGATACTTCATTCATTGCACATATTAAGGCTAAACACCAGTAAGAATAATTTTGGTAATAACGCTATGGCATTCACACTAGCCAAGAGCATGGCAAACAGATTCTTTGTGCAGCCCATTTCCTCTCAACAACTTGAGTAAAATTATTTAAAATGTAATCAGGTTTTGACCAGGCTGAATAAAAATAAAGTGGAAAAAAAAATCTAAAGAAAAATTGAGTTCCCCAAAGAAGTTTTCTGCCACTAAGCTGATACAGGTGCAATACAGCGGTTTGTTAAAGCAAGTCACTCTGTCTTTGAAAATCTGAAACATTTATTCTAGAATCCAAATTTTAGAAACCTGTTAGAAGTAGAAACCTGGGAGTAAAGCAAACCAAAGTCTGCAGAAGTTAGTTTTGGCAAAATTAGTAAAGGAAAGAGAACAAAATAAAATATGATCAAGGGAAGGGGAAATCCACAAGCATGAAGGCCCTCACAGTGTGATTTTTTTTCAAAGTGGGATTTTCACCAAAATCTTTACATAAACTGAAAACTTCATTAAAACATACAGCTTGAAAGGCTTTAGTGGACGGGGCTCTTGTTTATTATGTGGAACTGTGATGTCAGGCCAGGTGGCAGCTATAATGAAAATACTTACATGATTTCAGCTTAGTTTCTTTTAAGGTTAACCCAACATCACAGAGCCATCATGTAATATAACACTCATTGGCAAGACCAGGGTTGCTTCCATCTCTAAAGTGCGAAGACTGCATGGAGGACAAGTAACCTGAACTACAAATCACTGTGGGTTGGAGCTGTGTTAGCTGAAACCTTTTGATGCTCGTTATTGCCCATTTGGAAAACATGAAAAGCCAGGTTTCCAGCAACACACGTGTCTGTCTGGAGCATGAAAAATAGTCCCCAGGTGTGAATGGGTCCAGTGTTTGCACAAATACCTGGGTGCACCTGACTTGTGGGTTAGTCCTGAGCATTGTGCATGGTCATGTCACACATGTTGCAGACCAGTCAAAATGTAAAATAAATATGATCTTTTTAGGAAATATGTTATAATTCTGGAATGTAGAAGGAGAATGCTGCTGAGATAGGAAATTAGTCCACATGACCTCTCGGCTTGACAAGTTTTTATTAGAAGGTGATGAGAACCTCTGAAAATCCTCTCAGCAGGTCCTGCAATGTGTCTGAAGCAGCCTCTGGGGTCTAAGTGTCTCAAAAGGTTTTTGGCAGGAGCCTGTTCCTAAAGGAGATAAAAGAAGGGAAAAGAAAGTCCTGATTTGGCTTGAAAAAGTGCATAACGGAAGAATATTTCCTTTTATGACAGAAGAGTTGTGAGATGCTGCCTCTGTCTGCTGCTGCCTTGGAAAACAAGCGTGGGCAGATTCTCTGTTAGTGTTGGCTCCTACAGCTTCACCAAGGCCAAGGGAACTGGAACAAGGGACTTCGACCGAGGATCTGCCACTATGTGCTTAGGTAAATACCACATTCACACTTGCAAGGGCTGCATCTCCTAATTATAGTGCAGGCACCAAAGCCTTAGCAAGCTACAATGCTTTCCTAAGGAGGTCTTTATTCTAGTATTCTCTGGGAAGAAAGTTGCCTTTCACAGGACATGCCTTTGAGATTTCTAACTGAAACTCTCAAGTGGGATGGAATGGTTCCCTGTGCTCCCCCAGCAATCCCCATCCAGATTTCCTCTTCTGTCCTAGCTTAAGGGCTAAGAGCACAAAGGAGATTTGTGCTGAGTACTAGTCTTTGACCCCTTGCTTTCTGGTGACATTCGCTGCTTCCTGTTAATACCTGGATATCTCTCCAAACACTGCATAAGGAGCCTTGAGAGTCTCCTGGAAGCTGAGAAGCTGATTTTGGAGTCAGTGGAAAGGGCTGAATGCTCAGGGGCAGGTGGGAGTCTAAGCCTGGCCTGGATGGAAATATTTACCCCTCAATATTCACTGCCGTGAATCTTTTGGTAGGCAAATGAATTCAAGGCTTCTCAAAAAAACCAGATACTACCTCTCTTTTTGCCTTTACAAGAAGGGCAGTCATCACTCTACCCATAATGAATGCCCCTTTACTGAGGAGACAGTGTTGTGTTTCAGGCGGAAAAACACGTAGTGGGAACGTTGTGTGCAAGGATGTGCAGGAGATGACACGCAGAAAATGCCCAGAGCCACCGCCCTGCAGACAGAGCAGATCAGCTGATAGTTCATTTAAGAAGGATTTAAACGAGGCCTCATGTGGACATGTCTGCCATTCAGTAGTTCTGATGTGCTATAAAGGCAGGCAGACAAGCCTGGTACCTGCCCCAATAGGGGACATTTAAACAGTCCCTCGGGGATGTAAGGACTCAGCTCAGGCAGGCAGTGTGGCAGGTAGGGGCTTAAGTCCTCTTAGGGAACAATTCTCTCATGGATTGCTAAATATGGAGTACAGAACTGGAATTTTTCAGGGTGAGTGAAGGAAAAATTGTACTGAAAAAAAAAAACCCTCTGGTTTTTGTAAAGGAGATGTCATAGGCCCATGCAGCACTCTTACAGCTCAACCCTTAGAGGCAGTTCTGTTCAATCCTGACACTGGATTTGCGTGTGCATGATCATACACTGAGTGCTCACGCAGTAGAGGTAGCAGGTAGTCCATTCACATTTCAGTTCACCCCAAATACACAACCTTGACACGCATTTTTCTGCTCCAGTTTTCTCATCACCACGTGGCAATCTTTGGCTGTGTTTTTAAAGGCTAGATTCAGTGCATTGAGTTCTTTGTTCTTTGGATTTGGGTATTTTCATTTCTGCCAACACCAGCTCCCCTGCAAAGTGGCAAGTCAAAAAGAGGTCAGTCAGTTAAATGATTGTCCAAACACGTTTCCACCTAAATAAATTGCCCCTAAATTCTGCTGCCTTGGCATTCTTACATGATGTATGAAGGACCCAAATTTGCCTCATGGCTGGAACTGACCCAGACAGGCTGGCTTTCCAGGTGACTGCCAGGTGCCAGGGTCACAAAAGCAATCCAAACTATTAAAAATCACCCCAAGGCTGGAGTGCTCAGGAGGACACACCGTGGTGCAGTTCTTGGGTTTAGGTCCAGATTCAGCAAGTCCAGGGACACATGATGCCTCACATACTGAAGCCTTCTATAATAATTCCGCAGCTTTGTAGATTTAATCACCATGGATAAGCTGTACAGAGTTTCCTCACACTTCTTTTATAATTATAAAGTTTTTGCGGGGTCATAGAAAGATTTTGGTTGGAAGAGACTCCAGCTGTCAACTAGTCCAACTGCCAATATGATTAAAAGGCTTCACACCTGAAGACCAAATGTCATAAACATTCTGCTTGCCAGTCCCTCAGATCATCTTCTCTGTATTGGCAGAGTAGTAAATGTGTATGTGGTTCTAAAACAAAAGATGAATCATATGTCATTTTAAATATTTTTTCTGATGATTCATAAGCAGAGAACAGTGGCAGAACAGAACTTGTGTCATGTCCAGAAGAGCCCAGAAGTAGAAGGGAGACTGCACTGGTTATGGTCTCTCTCAGAAGTTCTCCAAGTCATGAAGGGAACCTATTCCTCTAAAATATTAATTAGTTGTTGTCACACATTTATTTTTCTTACAGTCTAAGAACAGATACTCATTTGCTATTATGCCTTGCTTGGAGATTTTGTAGTCGCTGTCTTTAAAGTAAGTTATTGCTTTTATTAGTCAATACCAAATTGATTTAAAAGCAAAAATCTTGTCTCTCAAGATAATTTTATCTTTTCATAAAAAGTGAATTCAATATTTTAGATGCTCTCTACTTAGATATTCCTAATCTTATTTTTATGTTTCCTTTCTTTGAACAAATTGTTCATTCCTGACAAGTTCTGTTTCCTGGCATCCTGTCAGAATATAATTACATGGTGGATCTATTCAATCTTTTGGGAGTTATATTATTCCTTTTTTATCACCACAGAAGGAGGGGGAGGCTAGTAACATAGTCCTTGCTCTAGCTCTCTCATATTCAAAGGAAAATAATATATTACTTTAGGGACCAACCTCCCTTTATTCTGTTTATTGATGCTATCATCTGATGTACATCAGCGACGCTTTCAGTCTGAGTATATTGACGTTAAATGCAATTCTTTGGAGAATCAATGTGAACTCTTTAAAAGAATTTTTAAAAGTACAGCCTCACCTCTGATGGTGATGGCTGTGCCCAACTAAAGCATCGGTACTGCTTTGGTTCACATGCTAAATGTTTTTCTTCTCCTGTAACTCTCTAAAGACCTCATTTTGGCTGAGTATAGTAAACCTTTTAAAAATGCCCCAGTGACATTGATGTTAAAGCAGAACTGTTGCCTTGAAGGATTCTGGAGCACGGAGGTTTTGCTATTTTTGTATTAAAATGTTGCATGCTAGGCCATGACATCACCTTGGCCCGAATCCTACCTTTATGGCTTCAAGTCTTCTGTTTTCCCAGGCTTAGAGCAGTTGGAACCTGGGCAGCAGCCTGTTGGTTCAGGGGAGACGCTTTTCACCCTTTCATCCCAAGCCTAACAAGCAAATACTGGTGATACAGGGGGAATGGAGGGGTTTATTTGCTGAAGTCTGACTTTCAGGGGAAGTTTATTGGTGTATTTGAAGAGCTGAGGATGTTTATCTGGTATAGAAGCCAAGTTGACTCTGATAAGGCCCTGTGGGGTGAAACACCAGGGTATTTTCTATGTTTAGTTAAACTCTTATATCTGTGAGCAATTTAAAATGCTGATTATATTTTACTTGAAGACTTGTGATTCGGTTTCCTCCAGAGGCCTATAAACATGAGGCTCTTTTTAGCCTGTGAACAACCAATATTTCAACGCCAAGTTTAAAACGAACAAACTCCCCCCAAACTTTCTTAAGACAATAGTGGGTATTCTAAAAACCCATATTAGTATTCCAAACAGGAAGAGGGAGTGAAGTCCAGGACAGTCACTGACTTCCCAAAGCACCAGGCTAGGCAGGTTGGAGTCTGATCCGAGTCTTGTTGAGCCTAGTGGAAGGTCTCCTTCCACCCCAACAGGGATGGAGCAGGCCTCTAAGGACTCTATTACAACCAATAACCTCATAAAATGTAGGAAATGGTAACTGCAATTTTATTATATTTTATTACATATATAGGACACAAGACACTTGGAAGGAACTTTTTTCTTTATGCACAAGAATGACCAGGAACTGAAATTTTATGTTTGTGAGACTATTTTGACATAAATCTGTGGAATTAATAAGTTAGTAGTGGCAAGTGTTAGCAAAAATGGGACTCTCTGCTTTCCTTTGTCTGGTCAAGACAAATGGAAAGAGCCCCCAAATCTATTGTATAAAATTACTTCCATATTCTTCTCCTTCCCTGCTGAGCTGGCGTTTGTACAGCATGTGCAATAGGTAGAGTAACGTGTTGTGGATAACCAGGCATTTTGCTGCAGCTGCTGTCCTTTCTGTTCAAACTTTCTGCTCAGTATATAGCTAATGTGCAGCTAAAGAAACAATAACACTACATATTGTTTCTGCTGGAAACAACCTTCAGTGTTTATGATTGTTACTAAAAGAATCACAAATACACAGCCTGTGCAAACACTTTGAATCTGAAATACTCCTTAACTTATTAAAATATCAGTTCCATCATTTCCATGGAATCTGCCCAGCGTTTTCCTGTTGTGACTTGGCTGACTCGCACGATCCAGCTTTCTTGTGACACAGCAAACAGGCAAACGCAGAGAGCTCTCTGCTTTCTGCAGCAGAAATTGTCAATGGCAGCTATGAAAACACAAAGTAGAAGCCTTTATAATGCTTTCCTAGAGGTAGGGTGTTGTTTTGTTTGCTTGCTTGTTTTCCTCTGGCTAAAGCTCTTCTCTTTCCATTAACCCCCCAGTTTTGTGCTTGTTCTCTATCTGCTTTAAAATGTTACATAAATAGGGACCCACTGAAGAGAAGGAGAGCAGAGCATTGCAGGTTATGGGATTTTGGCCAAACTATCCCCAGAGAGAAAACAAGTGAGAGTGGTTATGATGATACAGGATAAATCTGTGTTCTTAGATATGTAGAGTTAGTCCAATAAGATTAAAAAAAAAAGAAGAAAAAAAAAGTCTGTTTAATAAAGATTGCATTAAAAGGCAATCTATTCAAAGTCTTTACTTGCCAATATTTTGTTCAAAACAAGATTTGGAAAACTATATTTTCAAAGATGAACTTCTAATTTTCACATAATATCTGCATCCAAAACGCAGGAGAATCCATCTGCTCCTTTGGAGTACCGTCTGAAAATATACTGACCAAATGATTTAGGAACTTAAAACTATTTCTGGGGTTTTGTGTTTTTTTTTGGAAAATTGAACTTTTATAGTATCCTAGCCTGTTTTTGCAACATATGCTGGCTTTATATACATAAAGAATGATGTGGGATATAACTTCAAGCACAGTTTTTTCCCAGTTCTGGAGCTGGGGGATTTCGCAGCTAGCCAAGGAACGCTGGAGCAATGTGTGGGGGAACAAGTCGTTCAGGTAGATGGTCTGGCATGTTTTCCCCCATTTGCACCTTTAAATTCCTGAGGATTCAGCTTGCCAGGATTCAGCACAGCCTTCCACATAAGTTACTGTCCAGTGGGACTCCCAGATTCAATGCATTCATACATCAGAAACCTGCAAGCACCAGAAAATTTAAGACTTTAAGAAGTTTTCTTGTTCTTCTAAACTTATCAGAAATTCTGTAGTAATTTGTTAGGTTTCCTGATAATCTTGTAGGCTTTGTCCCCGTTCACTTTTGTGATGTTCTTCTACATAGAGGATATAACCCATCCATGGTGGTAGCCTGCAGAGAGGGCTTAAATGAGGGAGGGACATCTGAGTTTCCCCTTGCTGGCAATGCGAGTAGCTGTGAAACCCCTGCCCCTGTACCTGGCATAGGACATAGCTGGAGAACAAAAAGTCCATGTCTGGGGAAACACTGTATGTAATTTGATCTGTATCCAAACAAATCCTCGGAACTCATTAGAGAGCCTGGCAGAGAAGGGAGTAAATTACAGCTGAAAAGGAAGATGGGAAGGTGAAGTGATAGGGGGAGATGCCCTGACCAGGAGCCTGAGGGTGCTGCTGTCAGCGCTGCTTGTTTTCAGTCAAATCAAAATCAGTGCTGCCCATTGAGTGCCATGGTCTTGATACAACCATGATTTCATTGTCACCTCTAGCGGAAAAATACAGGGATTCCTTTGAGCTCTTAAGAAAGTAGGGCAGGGAAAAAATATAGACTGTGTAGCTTTGCAGTACTTCCAAATTGTCTCTCCTATAGGAAAGAACCAATACTTTTTCAGATGAGAGAGAAAGAAAGAAAAGTTTTCTCAGACCTTTCCCTTTGACTTCTCAGTATCATTTTGTCTTACATCTGGAGTGACAGAATCCAGTTTCTGTTCTTGTAACCTCCCCAAATCCTCAAAACTCTTAGTGATAGAGAATAGTCTTGTTCAATTTTTTCACAGTGGCTTGTTCGGTCTTCAGCTTTTTGGCTCAATACCGCCCATACGTAAAGCCCACATATGTAAAGCTAGTAAGAGCATGATTTCAGTGATGAATGTTTACAATGTAGCTCGAGGAATTTTATCTTCCCCTGGTAAACTGTGTAGGAGATTGTCTTAACGGACAAGGAAGAATGTCTGCTGGGCTGTAGCCAGATGCTTGGACTTGCTTGCAGAGAAGAAAACGCTTGTCTAACCTTCTGGTGCTGTGTACAGAAGACAAACTCCTGAAATAAAATTCACCTCTCTTCTCACAGCCTAAAATGGAATCAGTGAAATTTTTTTTTTAATTATTTCATAGCAAATCGCTTAGTTGTGACGAGTTTAATTCTGCCTTTTGATCAGATGCCTTATTAGGCTGCCCTGCTCTATTTGTTTCTATGAACACCCTGAACTGGGAAAATAAATTATGGATGACGGCGAAAAGAAGAGAACTAAAAGGTATGAAAAGAGAAAATGATAATTGGCTTTATTCACAGGTGTAAGCATGCTAACTTGAAAGAACAGGTTAAAAACCACAAACGAGCTTTAACTTCCTTGAGTGGTTTTGCTTGAGTAAGATTTGGGGCTCGAGTTCAGAGAGCCATTATATTAATTAGATTTATGCTTGTGGAGTTTGTTTAATCAGGGCCTGCACAAAAGCTTCAGGATTTGAGCTGTGCTGTGGTTTACATGACACAGAGCGTTCTGGGACCACGTCAAATTCTGCATAGAGCAGTTCCTGCCATACATTAATGAGCAGCACAGTTACCACACATTGCCCTGCTAAATCAGTGTCCTAAATCAGGGTCCTAAGAAATGCTGCATTTACACATACATGCTCAGTGCTTGCAGGTAGAGAGCCTAAAAATCTTCACATCACATGGAGCTGTTCAGGATGTTGTTGCTTGCTTAAAAACTGCAGATGCCGAGTGGCTAAGGAGAGTTTCAAACACGATCCAAGCCCCACTGACGAGCAGCCAGGGTGGGCTAGTGCCTTTATCTGGTTGAAAACCATGGTGGAGAAACCATGAACTGCTCTCTCTGTTTAGTCTCCTAACTCACTTGTCTAGGTTAAATGGGTACTAAATGGATGGCCCGCCATGGAAAATGTCCTGTGCTAGGAATGGGAAAGGCCGTCAGCCATTGGGCCTGCTTAGCTGATACAATTACCAAAAGCTGATGGGCACCTTCTGCCTCTGCTTTTCAGAAAGAGAACAGAGTATTGCTGCTTTTCCTCAGAGCACCTTGCCCCTACTATTGCTTTTGGGTTGGGGAGGGACACTCTTTTTGCCATTGGTAGGTGCTCTAGGAAAGGAGAACATCTCTTTCTTCCACCAGAGCCCTGGAGAAGCACAAGTTCTCTCCCACCTTTCTGGAAAAGAGTGTCCTTCCCAGGTGGAAATCAAATGGAAACGTGAGCTGAATTGTGGCCCTGCCTCTCGGGTTCGCAGGCTCGCTGGCCCTTATTGAGCTGTCCAGCGCCCAAGCGGCGCAAGCTGCTCACCCAGAGGCTTGAGGAGGTGCTGGGCAAGCAGGCAGCCGGGATCCTGCCTGGCTTCTCCCAGAGCCAGCGTGCTGCTCAGAAAGCTGCCTGCTTCGATTTCCCCCGCTGGAAAAATGTTCCCTCAGAAACTGCCAGCCATCTCTGTTCCGGGTTGCCGCTGTGTCACCAGACAAAGAAAAGCCAAGAAGGCCCGTAACGCCTGGCAGAGAAATGAAACTCAAGGCCCTGGGAGGCCTGGTGTGGCAGCAGGGCTGGAGTCCCGGCAGCCACAGCCAGCCACAAATACCAGCCACAGATACCCTTCTGAAACGTCAGATACTCCCTCCAGAATTAGGTATTTGTGTTCAGCCTAGCAAGGTCAATAAAACAACACAGGTGTCTTGCCCAAGACATTTAATGTTAAAGAATTTCCACAATACTGTAACCCTCTGACAAAAACTTCGGGTTTAGTTTCTTGTTTTGTTTTGTTTTTCTTTATTAGAGCCTGAGAACTGATCAATATTCTTAAAATTGAAGTGAAAAGATATGAATTCTCCTGCTATGTATTTCACTAAGCAGAGTGTACTTCTTTTATTAAACACAGAGTTGTTTAATAACCTTGCGTTTGTCACTTTAGCTGGCAAAGATGCATTTGCGGCCTATATGAACCATGACATCTCTGTCTAAAGTACACAGAAGTACCAAAATTGTAGAGTCCAAAATTACAATCACTGAGGCTGAGCTCTTGAAATCAATAGGCACATTTTAAAGAGTTACTTTGTCTTTGCTGTCTCAGCTTAAGTAGAAGATCAACCATTTTTATTTACATTGTAAACTTATGTTTTCTAAACATTGTAAAAAGTACTACTATATTTCATGCATTAGAAAGTGAAACATGATGGAAACACAAAATTATGCTTAGTGAACGATTTTAATGTGCTCGAGGTATTTAGAAGTGGATACTAAAAACAAAATGACCTAGATTCTAAGTAGAATTTTTTTTTAAGTAAAGAGCTTGTGTCCATAACCATGTTGCTTTGCATCTTGGCCGGAGCTGACTTTTATTATTCTTTACTGTTAAACACTGATTATGGTCTTAGTACCGTCACAGATAAAGCCTGCCATTGCCTCAAAGAGATTAAAGTATTAAAAAAAAGAAGATACAGATAAGAAAAAATGCATGGAGAGACCCCTGTTTGTTTAGACATGTTGGACAAGCCTCCCTGCTGCACCAGGCTGCTGTTCAGCTCTTCAGGAGAAGGCGGGCGAGATTAGGAGCGCCGTGACTGTCTGCTCATCCTGCTGCCTCAGTTTGGAAAAGACTGTAGGATGTCTTACCAATGGCCGGACATAAATTCACCATTATTAAGACTAAAGAGACACTGATGATCCTGTGGGCTGGCCTCCCATGTAACACATCCCAGTTATTCCCACAGCAAGGAATATCTTGTAAAAGGCAGAGGTCCGTGTGCCTTAGGCATGTAGGAGCTGAAGTCAGGGATCTGTCTGTAACCTGGTGCAGAGAGACAACTGCAGCTATTCTGCTCAGAGACCTGTGTTACCCATTGAAGCTGCTTTTCCCTCTGTGGAAGTAATGGGAAGCCTAAATTTATGCATCCTAGTTACACACCTTAACTCAAGAGGGAGGAATCCATTCACTTTTTATTTCTGGTTACTCCAATTTTCTCCTTTGCGTCTGTTTTGCTGCCTGTTTCCATTTCTCTCTTGACATTTATAATTATTATTATTTTTAAGACTCAGAAAACACATAGCTCTGAACTGCACCTAGCTCATGAAGAGCCAGCTTACACAAAGACACACCATGAGAATTCTTCGGGTTCAGATCAAAGTGATAACCAAAGACTAAAATGTTAAATGCTTCAACAAAATGTCAAAATTTCTTGGGGCCAAAATTTTAAAGAGCTCAGGCTTCTAAGGTTCACCTAAGATATACCCAAAGTGACTGCCTAGCAGCAATTAATGGTGTGGCTCTCTCCAGCACTAGGTGCCAGCTGCTTCTCTCTTGCCAGCAGGACACACAGGCAGGTTCTTGAAGGAGGATTTCAAAGCTGGATTTGCAGACATTTACAGGAAAATAACATATATATATTATTTTATATATATATTATTTTTATATATATATATAACTAAGTGAAAAGCTCGGCCTGCTGCCATGGGTTTGGCCAAGGACTTCACACAACAGGACTCTCGTGTGATGCTTCCCGTTTACCGCCAGGCTGGAAATCCCACATGAGCAAACACCAGGCAACAGATGGAGCCTTTCCACGTGCGGCCTGGGAATGCACCACCAAGTCCCGGGACAAGGGACAGAACCAGCGGGGAGGGACTGAGCGTTTTCCCCGGTGTAAACGGGCTCGTTCCCAGGGCCACAGCGGCTCCCGCGGCCGCACGGAGCCGCGGACGGTTGCGCAGCGCGCGGACACGTTTCCCGGCGCGCTAACGCATTCCTGTGCGCGCGGCGCCGCCCCGCGGCCGCGCTGGGAGCCGCCATCCCCTCCCCGCCTCATCCCGCCGACAGACCCCGGGACGTCGCATCCCGGCGGCCCCTTCCCGGGAGCCGCTCCCGACGCGGCTCCCTGCGGGAAGCGGCCGCGGCGCCCGCCGCCTTCCCGCTGCGCGCGCCGCGGCCGTTGGGTGATGGCGGCGGCCGCGCTCGTGCGCCCCCCAGGAGCCCGCTGAGGCAGCGGGGCTCCCTCTTGGGAGGTGACCGAAACGGGGTAGCACGGACATGTTTTTTAGGCCCTGCGGCTCGTCTGGTGGTTAAAACCTGCTCGATAGCTGCCAGGCTGTTTGCTCTTTCACAGTTTACACGGATTTGCAGTGTGTTTTGGGGCTAAAAGCAGCCCTTCTCCCTGCCTCTCTCCACTGCTGAGGGCAAGATGGTGCCCGCGCAGTGAGCGCTGCTGGTGGCGGCACCTGAGGCGGACGGGGCAGGCACGGAGGTGTGTGGCGGCAGCAGCAGCAGGCCGGGACACGGTGTGGGCGCCCGCCAGGCAGGCAGCTGGAGCTGCTGGCACGGGGCGCTCTGTCCGTGCGCCCTGTCCATCCGGACAGCTTGAAGTCCCCCAGCCTTGAAGTCCCACCTGCCCTGGCAGCAGCAGAGAGGACTCCAGGTTTGAGGACTCCAGTCTTCCTACAGTTAGCCAAGTCAGTGGCCGTAAAGGCAAATGGCAAACAGCACGATGGGCAGGGCAAACACAGCGTTTTGCCTCAACAGTAGGCTAATACACGGAGAGGCAAAGTGCTCTCAGGCTTTTGTGCTCGGCACCTGCAGTACCTCCCTTGTGCCCTGTGCTTCCATCTTAGCCCCTGAGCGGCCTGCGTGGGCCTTGGAGGGGTCTTGTTGAAGGACTGGTGACCCTTGGGCACAGAGATGGGGCATGAAGCAGGGCCACCTCCTGTCCCACGCTCCTCCGCGAGTGCAAGAAATCCCCAACAAGCTCAGAGCAAAAGAGGAACCGAGAATTAATAGGGGCTAGGAAAGAGGCAAATACCTTTGCCCTCATCAGCAGCTCCGGCCTCATGGTCCGAAGGGCTGAATAGCAACATGATGCATGATACTGGTGTGATGCTGGTTTTGGTAAAAGTATCGAGGAAGGTTTTAAAAGTTATTGCCCAACACCGGTTTGCAGCCTAACACAAATGAGAAGAAAGTACACAGAGATCAAAGGAATTTCATGCTCTGAACCTCTACAAAATCCCTCTGCATCCTTGTTTGAGAGGGCACTTCAGTGTGTTCAAAATTAAGCACATTTTTAGCATTCTTTCTAAGCAGACGGGTATTTCTTTATATATTATTATAAACCGGGATCTCATGCAAAATGTCAAAGCTAATAACTTGTCCTTTGCTGCCTCATATGCCTTTGGTTCTCCAAAAAAACTCCTGATGTGTGTCAGGACGCTTGTTCACAGTGCAGCGCTAGATTTTATGCTTCAAACTTTTCCGTCAGTGGAACTTTTAGTTGTGCAGGGAGTGCAGATCACAGACTCCCTTACAGCTTTGGAACTAGTCTAAATTTTAAAGAGCATATTTTTAAAAGAATAGTTTAAAATATCTAAATAATTGGTTTGCCTCTTAAAGACATACTCTATTTTTCACATTACTGTACTTTTGGAAATTGTTTTCTTGTCTTTGAAATGCCAGTAAAGCCAAACCAGCCTTTCTGCCCCCATCCTATTTAAAAAGTAACAGACACAGTCCCATTGAAATTGAAATATTTTAGTCAAAACAATTTTGTTTTGACACACTATTAATTTTCCAGGCTCTAGGGCAAAAATCTTCTATTTCTGTCTCTGACTTTTCTAGGCATTTTATTTGCTTAAGCCCCACTTTGCCAAGTCAAGTGCATTCAGTAAAACACGAAGTACAGTAAGGTGAGTTATATCAGTGTGCAACACAAGTCTATTCAGTATTTAGTGGGCATATCAATGTGTAAACCTATATTTGCATGAGCATTTGAAATTGAAAGCCAAATGCCAGAAAAAAAAAAAAAACATGTTTAAATTATCAGAGCTATTTCTACTTCAGGCTGCAACCCTAGCATGGCAATTCTCAGAAATAACTGGCATTTCACTTTGAATATAAAAGCACATGCCAATGAAAACATTTCCAAAACAACTATTCTGACCAAAAATGTGCATGTTTCAGAAAAATAGTGTAACACTGAGATGCTTTTCTAGCCATTTGTTAGAACTGGATTTTCAAAGCTACATATTGCAAAACCATGCAGCAGATTTAAGTAGTTGCTGTAATAAGTGCTATGGGGGCTAAAGGGAAAGAAACATTTTCATTGCTTTCACAGACAATAATACTCCTCCTACCCCCAATGAACTTGGATGAATTTTGTTACTTCTCCTGAAAAACACTATAAAAATGTAAGTATTCAGGAAGTCCAAAGTCTTTTTTTTTTTTTTCTGGACCAAGCTGAACACATCTTCCCCATATAACCTACTGCTTTAATCACACTAATACAGGTTGAATACTATAATCTTCCTAGTTAGAGAACATCTAAATTATAATATTAAGACCATGCAAACATTTTTAAAGACTGTCGTTATTGACATTTGTTTTTAATACTCCCTACTCTACAAGGGGGTTACCCTGTCCTTGGCATTGCTACAGTGCTTATTCCCACAAGGTGGCAGCATTAGTACTGCTAAAGAGCAAGAGGTCTCCAGAGCTGCCCAAAAGGCAGCAAGGTTGCACTCTTGCTGCTTTTTATTTTATTTTATTTTATTTTATTTTATTTTATTTTATTTTATTTTATTTTATTTTATTTTATTTTATT
>JAVCKT010020903.1:0-19744 GCA_032273925.1 Rhynchotus rufescens
AGGCCGTGAAATAACCAGTCCTGCAGAGGGGTGCAGGTGTCTCAGGGCTGGGACTCTGGGGACAGTGGTGCGAGGTGGTGCTGAGCTGGGGAGGAGCAGGAGGAGGAGGAGGAGGAGGAGGAGGAAGGCTGAGCTGCCAGACAGCAGGTGAGGGGCTGGCAGCCCCTGGGGGGGGGGGTCATCATTCTGCAGTAATTAGGGGACAGCAAGATGTGACCCAGGAGGAAGGGGGGCAGCCACCTAGGGGACAACAAGGTCCCCAGTGACGTCTCCGAGGTCAGAGACCCTTGGGTGCCGGCCTGCAGGGTGCAGGGGGGTCCCAGGTGCGAGCGACCCACCCTGGTTCCCCCTAAGGAACCATAGGCACCCATGGGTGCCGCGGCCCCTTACGTAATGCCCCGGCCTCGCCCATGGCTTTTCCAAGCTCTAATCTTTGCCATCTTGGGCTGTGCTAATTGGATTCGCCCCCGGCATCACGTGGCGGCATAAAAAGCCCCCGAGCCCCCGGGCGCCCCAGAAATTGGGTTAGTTGCCCCCAGGCAACGAAGGCAGAGGAGAGCGCGGGGGCAGGCGGCCGGCGCGCACCCAGGGCAGCCCCTCGGGACCCCCTCTGTGTCCAGCACCCGCCTCGGCTGTTTGGGGTCCCCTCGGCTGCCCCCCACCCACCCCGCGAAGAGCTGGAAGAGCCCGGGGACCTAGAGGAGCTCCTTGAGGAGTTGGGCACTGACAACGAGGCCATGGGCAGCGGGGCCAGTGCCGAGGACAAGGAGATGGCCAAGAGGTCCAAGGAGCTGGAGAAGAAGCTCCAGGAGGACGCGGACAAGGAGGCGAAGACGGTCAAGCTGCTGCTGCTGGGTAAGGGGGCAGCGAGGGGACGGCGGGGGGACAGCGGGGTCCTGCCTGGCACCAGGGACCATTGGGGACACCAGGTGGATGGAGCTGTTGGAGAGGAGCATGTTGAGCGGATGGGGAGAGGGGATGGGGACATGGGGCCCCAGGGACATGGGGACCCAGGGACGTGGGGACACAGGGACACGGGGACACAGGGACAGCTCCTCCGGCCCAGCCTGGGCCTTTCCCGAGCCCCTTGCGGGCACAGCCCTCGGCTCCCGTTGGCCACACGAGCTCCCGCTAGCTGGTTGCCCACGTTGTCCCAGCCGGGCCATGGACACCGGGCGCTGGAGCGGCTGCAAGGGAGGGAGCCCTGGGTGCCGGCTGCAGGCGTCGAGGCGACGCTGTGGTCACCCCTCGGGGACATCGGGTGGGGACCAGGGTCCCCGTTCCCGGGCCACCGTGGCCGGAGCGGCCGGAGCGGCGGAGGCGGGAGCGGCGCCCGGGGGGCCGGCAGCGCGGGGGCTTATCCAGGTGACGGCAGGGCCGCGGGATCAAGGCGATTAGCCCCTAATTCTAAGCGGCTTCCTGTGGTGCCCTAAGCCGCTTAGGGCGCCCGCGCGAGGGCCACCGGTGCCTGCGGCGGGTGGGATGGGGTCCCGGGACCCCCGGGGGCGCCCCGCCGCATGCAGAGCCGTGTCCGCGGTGGAGAGCCCGGGACAAACGGCGTGGAGGGGTTGGAAAGCAGCCCCGGGGCCTGCGCGGTGCCCATCACCGTGGCATCGGGGCTGAGCTCCGCTCCCTTCCGCAGGAGCCGGGGAGTCGGGCAAGAGCACCATCGTGAAGCAGATGAAGTGAGTAGGAGCCCCCCTCGCAGCGGGGCCCTGGGGGGCCCCTCTGCCCCTCCAAACGGGGCCCCTCTGCCCTCCAAACGGGGTGCCGCGGGGCTGAGCGCCGCGCTGCCGCCCGCCAGGATCATCCACCAGGACGGCTACACCAAGGAGGAGTGCATGGAGTTCAAGGCCGTCATCTACGGCAACATCCTGCAGTCCATCCTGGCCATCATCCGCGCCATGTCCACGCTGGGCATCGACTACGCCGACGCGGGCCGAGGGGTCAGTAGTGCCACCGCGCCGCAGCGCCCCGGCCCCGAGCAAACCCACCCTGCTCAGGCTCGGGGGGGACACCAGGGCCACCTAGGGGCCCCAGGCCACCCAGAGCAGGGCTGGCACCGCGGTGGCTTCGCCCTGCCCCATCGCTTCCGTGGGGAGGAAGCTCCGGGTGCCGGTGGCTCCGCTCCCGCGCCCGGGTCCCCGCGGGGAGCAGCGCCCGGGTCCCCGCAGCGGCCGCGCTCTGCCCCGCAGGACGACGGGCGGCAGCTCTTCAACCTGGCCGACTCCATCGAGGAGGGCACGATGCCACCCGAGCTTGTGGACTGCATCAAGAAGCTGTGGAAGGACGGCGGCGTGCAGGCGTGCTTCGAGCGCGCCGCCGAGTACCAGCTCAACGACTCGGCCGCCTAGTGAGTGCGGGCGCCCGCGCGCGGCCCCGGCGCCGCCACCGCGGCCGCCCCGTCACCTCCCAACCCCGTTGTCCCCAGCTACCTGAACCAGCTGGACAGGATCACGGCCCCCGACTACCTCCCCAATGAGCAGGACGTGCTGCGGTCCCGCGTGAAGACCACGGGCATCATTGAGACCAAGTTCTCCGTCAAGGACCTCAACTTCAGGTGGGCCAGGGGAGGGGCGTGGGGGTCGCAGCGTGGGGTGACCTGTGTCACCGGGCGCGTGGAAGAGCCTGGGCCCTCCTCGCCTCCATCCTTTGGAGATGGAGCGGCCAGAGCGCAGGGGAGACCCTGCAGGAGCTCCAGGATGGGTCTCCTGCACCAAGAGACCCTCCAGCACAGGGTTAGGGATGAGTGGAGCAAATTGCCCGTGATGTTTTGGGACCACCAGTCGTCACCCCCATGTCGGGGATGGTCCCAGCTCTGCCTGCGTGACCCAAGTGCAGCCAGGGGGACGGTGGCCCCGTCCCACGTGCGCTGGGGCGGTGGCACCAGCCGCGTCACTGCCCTGGCCGCCCCGCAGGATGTTCGACGTGGGCGGGCAGCGCTCGGAGCGCAAGAAGTGGATCCACTGCTTCGAGGGGGTCACCTGCATCATCTTCTGCGGGGCGCTGAGCGCCTACGACATGGTGCTGGTGGAGGACGACGAAGTGGTAGGTGCCGGGGCCGGGCGCGCGCCCCGCGGGGACGAGAGCCGCTCCGACGCGTGCGTTTGCTTGCAGAACCGCATGCACGAGTCCCTGCACCTCTTCAACAGCATATGCAACCACAAGTTCTTCGCCGCCACCTCCATCATCCTCTTCCTCAACAAGAAGGACCTTTTTGAGGAGAAGATCAAGAAAGTCCACCTTAGCATCTGCTTCCCCGAATACGACGGTGAGGCGCTTTGTTCCCCTCGGTTTTCCCTGCTACGGAGCAGAGGAAGGCTACTAGCCTCAGCCTTCCTCTTCCTCCGAGGAGGAAGAATTCAGAGATTTAACGTGCAAAAGCAAGCGGGGAGAGGGGCTGGGGGCACCGGGGGGGACAGGCTGCGCGCGGGGTGTCCCGAGCGGAGCGGTGTCTCAGCCCGCTCCTTCGCACCCGCCCCAGGTCCCAACACGTTCGAAGACGCGGGAAACTACATCAAGACCCAGTTCCTGGACCTGAACATGCGGAAAGACGTCAAGGAAATCTACAGCCACATGACCTGTGCCACAGACACGCAGAACGTCAAGTTCGTCTTCGACGCCGTCACAGACGTCATCATCAAAGAGAACCTCAAGGACTGCGGTCTCTTCTGAGCCTCCGCGCGGCAGGTACCCTCTGCGTTTCCGTTAGAAACAGCCCTTTTAACCCAAAACGAGCTTAGAGAGGGGGATGGGGGGGGCAGAGCAGCAGAGGCAGCCCTGGATCCGCAGTTGGGCTGGGGAGCCCCCCGGGGCACAATGCGGGGCCCAGGGCTGTGGCCAGCGGGGCTGGCAGGACACGCGTGGCCATGCGCTCCGGTGGGAGCTCCGTGTGTTCCTGGGAGCAACGTGTGTTCCTGGGAGCTCTGTGTGTTCCTGGGAGCTCTGTGCATTCCCGGGGCTCCACACATTCCCAGGGGCTCCGTGCATTCCGGTGGGAGCTCCCCCGTGTCTCTGCGTGTTCCTGGCAACTCCATGCGCTCCTGGGGGCTCCGCGCGTTCCCGGGGACTCCGCACATTCCCAGAGGCTCCCTGTGCTTCCAAGCTCCCGGTTGCTGTTTCAAAGCGAGCCGAGACCCCCCCAGCCTCGCGCACCCCCCTGGCGGCAGCCGGGGCGATGGAAAGCGGGGCTCAGAGCCCCACGCCGCTGAGCACGGGCGTCGCGCGGCCGCCTCCGCGCGGGCTCGGGCCAGCGCGAGCGCTTCGAGCCGCGGCCGAGCACGGGGACGCGGCGGGGAGCCCGGCGCCGCCGCGCGAGCCTTTCCGAGGCGCTTTAGTGCCACGGGGGCACTGCGGAATTTCCTTCCCCTCCTGCTTTCAAAGCAGCTCCCAGCTCCGCTGTTTTCCTTCCCAAGGAGCCAGGTGAGCGGCCGCTTGGAGCGGAGAGGAGAAAGGCAGGTTGCGGGGCAAGGCAGGGCGAGCAGCTCGGGCAGAGCGGGGCGCGGGCACTGCCCTCCCTTTGGGCTCTGCACCCTGCGCGGGGCGGTTTGCAGCTCTGCACGAACCAGCCGAGCGCCCCAGCTCGGGGCCTGCCGCCGTTTAACCACCTCTCCTTCCTTCCTTCCTTCCTTCCTGCTAGAAGAGAGAACTACCACTATTTAGCATCACCATTCTGCTGAGCAGAACCAAAAGGATTAAGCAAAAACAAACAAAATGTTTCTTGGACCCCACTCATTTCTAAGAGCAGCCCCAACCAAGCCACGGACTTGCAAGAGCGAAGCAGGAGGAGGCTGCGGCTGAACGTCCTGCTCTTTCATGGCCCGTTCCATTTATTAAAGAAAAAAGATAGAAAGCGAGAAAACTTTCTGCTTCGCTTGAAATGCCGGCATTTCCCGGCCTTTCCGGGAAGGCTCCGAGGAGTGTGCGGGCCCAGGAGGAGGCAGGCCCTGCTCCAGCAGCAGGATCGTCCCCCGGGCGCTGGGGACGCTGCCCTCGCCCTCCCCCAGCCACCGGTGTCTCCCATCCGTGTCCCCTCTCCGTGTCTCCCATGGGTGTCCCCCATCGCACCAAAGCTCCGCTGGACTCAAGGGGGAGTTTTTTTGGGGGGGGATGCTAGGATGAAGCCCCCTGAGATGAGTCGAAGCCCCCTTGGATGAGTCGACTCCTGCTGACCAAGCTCAGTCCTTCTGGAGAAGATTCCCTCCCATGTAAATAAGTCCCCAAATTTCCAAGGAAAAAAAAAAAATCTCCTTGGAAAGACAAGCTGACAACCGCAGCTCCCTGCGCCCGAGCCCCCAAACAGCCTTAAGTAGCTGAGGGAGGAGTCCAGCTCTCTCCGTAGGGAGTCCATCTCTCCCGGGGTCCATGGAGATCCCAGCTAGATCCCTGCTCCGGCGCCTGCGGCGCGTCCGCACCGAGTCACCGACGCGGGCAAAAACCAGGGGCTAGAGAATTCATCACACCCAGAGAAAGGAACAGGGTCACGCACCGAGGAAACGGGTATCGGAAAGATTCTCGCTCTGCTATTTACAGCTGTATTTGCGCTTTACTGCTTGTAAATAAACCCATACGGCTGCTGTAGGCAAGAAGTCCTCTCTCTTCTCAGTGGTTACTGCAGAGAAGCGCGTACAGCTTCATTTAACTGTAGGAGAAAAAAAGGAAATAAAGAAATATGCATGAGCTGGATGTCCATGGTTACTGCCCCGTCCATCTCTCTGCAATCGCTTCCAATCCTTGCGTCTAAAACCTGGGATCAAGGAATATTTTGCATTCTTTGCCCTGGGCATGTGAAAGCGGCCAGAGTGTGATCTGAGCAACGTGGGAATAGCGCTGCTGCCTTGAGCAGGGCTGCGGAGCGCGGCCGGGAAGCGCCGACGGACACGGGGATCCGTGCTCCGAGCCACGCGCGGGTGTAAGAGCCGAGGTGAGCGCTCCCATGCGCTGCTGCGGGGCTGAAGGGCTGGCCAGGAGGGAACTCTTGGCCACTCAAGGTAAACCTGGGCAAAGAAATCCAGACCGTATCCGCCCTCTTAGAGCCAGTAGTAATTGTGCACGGGTGACAGGGAGATGTTCATACATCAGATGCATCCCGAAACGCACCATTTTGGCAGGGCTGTATTTCTTCAGCATCTCTGAAGACAGGCTACATTTGCATCCTGCACCCGCAGTCCAGAGCCGTCATTTTTCCATCAAGCTGGAAAGATGACATGAGACTCGTGCTATTAATAAGCAGCAGGCTAAAAAAAATCTGCCAATAATCCCGACAATGACTGATGGCTGCTGCTTCCCATCCGTGCCAGCACTGCCCAAATCCTTGGGAGCAGCAGAACTGGCTTCAGTTCTGGTGCCAACATATTATAAAGCACAAGGGACCTGTCCCCTCACTGACACCCCCTCAGCACCCGCTGCCTCCCTCCTTTCCTCCATCCAGACCCCCCAAAGAGGGGGAGATTTCTGGGAGAGTTAAGAATAAACTAGGGAAAAGGCTAAGTTGTTTCCTCACCATTTTAATACTGCCAACAACTATAACAGATTGAAACTGTACACGTGACAAAGTGGGAAGAGAGTCTCGATGCGACGGTTCAGCAAAGGAAGGGACTGACTGGTTAGGAACGTTACTACAGTAAAAAACAATGGCAAACAGGAGTTTGGCACCACATATACAGAGTAAAGGCATGCGGTCAATACAGTTTCCAAGTCTCTGAACAGAAAAGGCCGTGGTAAATGCAGAACGAGGTGCATCCTTTACAAAATTGCCCACTGCTTTAGACCAAAAAACACACGCAGGAGAATCCAAGTGGCTGAGTTAGTAGCTCTGTAGCAGCACTGATTTTCCATCCAGTTTGCAGCCCCGCGTTCCTCCTCCGCAGCCCAGGTACACATTCCCCAAGAAGCTGGTTTTCCACCTACCACGCCAGGATAACTCCCAATTTCAGCATCAACGTAAACCACATTTGCCCCCAACTACAAGCTAGAAAGACATTTTTTTTTAAATCCTTCTACAGAAGCTTCTTTCAGAAGCCTCGTGGTATTTGTAGCAGGATGGTAACAAATTAGACATCAGAAAAAGCCGAAGCTATCACCATAAGAGCTCTAAGGATCCATTAAGTAGTTGCAGAAATATTAAATTCTGACCATACCAAGTGTTAAAAACAAAGAGTTCCTTCTAAGAGGAATACTTTCTGCATGATCTGGTCACATGTGCATAGTTAAGTGATTTTTTTTTTTGATTTTTTTTTATTTTATTTTTAAAACAAGGTTTGTTTGCAAAGAAATAAAATTTAGTAAAGTTATAGTTTTCTTGATGGGGGAAAACAAATAAAACCCTTAAAAACAGACTAGTGGTGGCTTGTTAACCAAAGGAAAGAGAGAAAGCTACATATTGAAGGCCTGGAATCCAGCACCTCAACTTCACAACAGCTGTACACATTTGAGAGCAACGCCATCCAAGCGACGCCTGGATGATCTAGTCACACTAACAGTCGTTCCACTTCCACCTAGCTTCAACATCCCGTATCAATTTAAAAAAAGGTCCCTACTACAGAAGATTGTGCTAAAGAATGCAACGATTCCGCATGCTGCTTGCGTCCCCCAGCTGCTCCTCGTGCGTGTGGCTGTCCCCACGAGGCAGCGGAGCCCGTTTCTCCAAACGCCCCGGCGTCAAAGCTGCAACGAGAACGGCGAGCGTCAGGGAGGCGCCGGCAGCTCCCCGTGCCCGCGGGAGCAGCCGAGCAGCTCCTTTTACCTCCTTCCCGCAGCGCTCCTCAGTAGAGCCCGCACTCCTTCAGGTTGTTCTTGATGATGACGTCGGTGACGGCGTCGAACACGAACTGCACGTTCTTGGTGTCGGTGGCGCAGGTGAAGTGCGTGTAGATCTCCTTGGTGTCTTTCCTCCGGTTCAGGTCTTCAAACTGGCACTGGATGTAGGCAGCTGCTTCCTCGTACGTGTTGGAGCCTGGAAAAGATTAGATCCCTTACTTGGGCCAGCGGCTCGCAGCAGAGAGTTTTGACACAGATCTTTTAAGCACGTATTAAGCTGCTTGCAACCATCTGCCTTATCCAGCTAGAAATCCAAATCCACCATTAACCCTTTCTTGTAAATCTGAATTCTATTCCCAGCTTCCGGCCTGGGTGGTGACCTTGGACAAGTCATTCACTCCAGCAACGCACGGACTTCTTCCCACTGCAGCCTCCCTGCCTGGAGATGGGAAGCACCATCTTGGAAAACACCCGGGAGATCTAAATATCTATCTAAATATCTATCTAAATATCTAAAAGGGATGCTAAAAGAGGGATCCTGTATAGTGGGGAAGTTGTATATCAGCAACAACAATGCTTCAAGCTAGAAACCTGCAGTTCACACTAGAAGAATTTAGAAAAAGAACCTAAAATCAAGTTTAATTAAACATTGCCCTACTAAGATGTAGAAATCAGAGTGATCTCGACTTGCCTAAGTGCAATGCCATGAAATGCCTGTGCTATCCATATTCCAGGCCACAAAGCACAGGAATAAATGCTGTTCCGAATAACAGACACACAAAAGCACATCCCTCCTGAGAAACGGCTCTATCAGCTAATTGGACAGCCCCAAAACAAACCAAATTAAAGGAAATTAGGAGGAATAGAAGCTTTTAGGTTATCTTGTATCATGCAGGCTTTAACTGACTCATTTCTGGTCCTGGTGACACAAAAACCCACCCAGTTCCACCAGCCTTACCTGTGTACTCTGGATAGCAGATCGTTAGTGGGCTTTTCTTAATCTTTTCTTCAAACAGGTCCTTCTTGTTCAAGAAGAGAATGATGGACGTGTCCGTAAACCATTTGTTGTTACAAATGCTGTCAAAGAGCTTCATGCTCTCATGCATTCGGTTCTAGAAAGCAAAAGGAAAACTGAGCTGCATCCTTCTGCAGCTAGAGGAGGATGGGGTGGGCGGAAACGTCGCTTTTATTTTTTATTACAAAAGACTAAAGTCTCAAGTGTCACTGCTGAACCCGCAGCACCAGCCATGGCTGCGGTAACTTCATGAGGAAGAAGGTGGCCCTGAGCTGAGGTTTCCACGGGCAGCAGTTTCTGGGGCAAGACGCTGCAGGCTGCTGCAAGGCAGCACTCACCCTTACAGCGCTCCTGCCAGGGCGCTCAGGGAAACAGTTGCCCTGCAGCAGCTTTTCAGAGAAGCAGCCAAGCAAACAGGGCAAGACACAGACACGGCCCCCACCAAGGAGACGGTGGAGCCCCACCAGGAGACATCAGCTCCACCGTCTCCTTGGTGGGGACCGCGTCTCTGTCTTGCCTGGGTGGCTAAAAGAGCCACCCAGGAGCTGGGCTGGCTCCCACCTCGTGTGTCCCGAGCGCCCCGTGGCCAGGCAGCAGTAGCTCCTCAGGCACCTACCATCTCCTCGTCCTCGGCCAGCACGAGGTCGTAGTCGCTGAGGGCCACGCAGAAGATGATGGCTGTCACCCCTTCGAAGCAGTGGATCCACTTCTTCCTCTCCGAGCGCTGGCCACCGACATCAAACATCCTAGGAGAGGCGGAGGAACCATCTCAGAGGCTTTGGAGACCCCCCGACACCCACCTTGTGCTACAGGGCCTCACGTGGGATGGGGTCCAGCAACAGAGAGGCAAAGGCAGATACACAACTTCCAGCAGCAAGGCTAAAAACTCAAATTCAAGTCTGGCATACGTCACGAGGACTCAGTAGATATTTATAATATATTTTAAATCTTTTTTATTTCTTTTTTAAACTATTTCAGCAGGCAGAACTAGAGGTTCACGTGCGTCGCTATCCAGAAGGCTGCTGATTCCCTCGGGCACTTCTCCTTCCTTCCCAGGCTCCTATTTCCTTAGCAACAATCTATTTGCTTGACTGGACTCCAAGCACCTACTCATCAGCAGCTCTTCCAGGTAATTAAATCTGTGCCTGCCACGGGATTATCTGGAACACGCTACCTGCACAGGACTATTAGGACTCAGAGAAAAAACGACGAGGTTAAGCAACAGTTACGTATTAAAAAGGAGAGTGTAAAGACTTCAGAAGGAACTAGAAAACTTGCATTTCTGCCCCCACTTGCCCAAATTAAAACAAGTTTCTTGGAGAGTTGCAGCTGAAGTACTTGGAGGAACAGCACTACTCCTGTCTGTTCTGATGGGCTGTGACTTGATTAAGTCGAATACAAGTCAATGTCCAGGAGCTGGGAAAATCATGAACATCAATTTGTTATCAAAGCAAGAGAGAAACTTCCCAGGGTGGCCACAAGCAATATAATTTAATAATCTCTAACGAGGGAGTCAGGAGGGCAGCTCAGCTAACTCCAATCTTCAGTGCAAGATAAATCATCCCAAGAGACTGCAACAGGAAAGAGGAAAACCTATATGAAGTTGCAGGCTATTTACTTCCCCTGTGTTATTTGCCATTTTCCTCCGCTGTTAGTGTGGAGACATCTGGAAAGAACCAGCATCCCTGACAAGTTTGCTTCCCTGAGCTAATCCAGATGAGAGCCACAGCGGTCCTAGGGCCACCTCAGCCTGTTATTAATGCCTGGGATCCAACATCAAGGCTTTTGCTGCAGGACAGCCAGCAGCTTCAGACGCATCAGCGCTTTCCTCCGCGGAGCAAATCCCTTTGAGAGGCCTGTTCCCCAAGCTCAATTCCTCCAGGCACCCTTGGGAAAGGGAAATTCTCCATTTGCGATGGGGGCAGGCCTAGGATTCAATCACTTCACTTTAAACGAAGGGTTAAGGGTGATTAAACAGAGGACAGCCGTTACCTCCAGCTCACTCTTCCAATTGTCAGACACGATGCCTTCCAAGCACCACTGCAGCTGGAAACACTAATCCCGGTACCTCAGGATGGAAGACAGGTTTCCCCCACACTAACCAGCCACTACATAAACAGCCCTTGATGCAAAGCACTTCAGCACGTTTAAGTGAGTCACAAGTTACAGATCAGAACCCCAAACGCTATCATTCTCCCCCAGAAGCGTGCAAACAGATCAGGTTTGATAAGCAACACTCAGATTTTGCTGAACGGAAACAGAATTTTGCTAGAGCAAAATCTGTTTCAAACCGTTTTCCAACGCAAACTGGAAATAAGTAAACAAATGCTTATTTAAAGGCTTCGAGCAAGAAGGACTTGAAAACATCACTATAGGGATGGGGGACTGGCCCAGGACACAGACACTGCGTTTTCCTACCTCCGCTCGGCAACACTGGTGCCCAGCCAAGACGGCTCCAGGCTCTACACGGGCAGCGCTCGGGATCCGGAGCGAGGGTTTGCTAAGGAGCGGATCGAGGGAGGAGAGAGCTGAACTAGGCACTAGCAGCTGCTATGTGAGTTAGAGGGAGCTCCATTAGTGATACTTAAGGGACACTGCCAAGGCCAGGCTTAATCTCCAAGCCCTTTAGGGCTGGGATTTGCATGCGGAGAGGGAGGACGGCCAAGTCCCAGGCTCTGCAGCGTCACACAAGGACCCTGGCTCCCTCCTGCACATCGCAGGCAGGGCTCTGTCCTCCACGGCAAAGGAAGGGGTTAAATCCCAAACTCCAAAGCCAGCCAGTGTCCTTTTAGTAGGGTTTGGCTCCGGGAAACAAGCAGTCAAGTACCTGTGTGCGTGATCCCGACATAAAAGCAGCTGAAAAGAACAGAAGAAGGCAAATAAAAGTCAAAGTGGTACCCGCAGCGAGCGATGCTGCCGCACAGGGAGTTTAAGGACAGTTCAAAGGAGGGGTTTTGCAGTGCAGGGGGGCAACCCACCGCCCCCAAGCACTGAAGAAAGCGCTGCAGTCCCCTGGGACGAGCGGTGCCCTTCGCTTACTTGAAGTACAGGTCCTTGAAGGTGAAGTGAGTCTCCACGATGCCCGTCGTCTTGACTCTGGTGCGCAGCACGTCCTGCTGAGTCGGAATATAGGTCGGCTGGGATATTCTATCCAAGTCATTGAGGTAACTAAACCGAAAGAGACAACACAGGGAGCGCTTTTTTTAGTCTGCGTGCTAGTCATGAATCTTTTATAAATTGCAGAAGAAAATCACCACCAAATTTATTCACCTTGGCCACACAGTACAGATCTCAAACAGGTCCCCCCGCCCAGCTCTATCCCAGGGCTTTTTCCTATCACCCTGTGGCTTGTGCTGGGAAGAGCTTGGCTAGGGAGGGAGCAAAGTCTAACAGCAGGATAGCTCAACAGGGAGGGACTGCGGATGCAGGAGCCCTGCCAAGCCCAGTGTCTCTGGGGGCAATTTGAAGTCATCGAGGTCTCCTGCATGGAAGCACAAGGTAATAAATCTAGTCTCACCCTCTGTGGCCTCCAAGGTCCCCAGCTCAGCCCAGCCGGGGCACATCCCCTTCAAAGCTGGGCTCGTGGTACCCGAGAGCCACATGTCACCTGCGAGCAAGCAGTAAATCCTGCTCTAACTTTCTTCTGTTAAGGCCTTCTGCTTCCACGGAGCAAGAACGTTACCGAATCCAAGTGCATTTGGAAGGGACTGCAAGTGCCGGCCTCCTTCATCCCCAACAGGGTTACTCCCAACTGCTCTGGCCCTGTCAGCACCAGCAGTGTTTTATCTGACACCGTGCTGCAGAGTTGTGAGATGCTGCTGACTCCTTAGGCCAAAGACACCAGCAGATGCTTGAAAAACACTGACCTACTTTCCGAATCCCAGTAGGATCCAAACCTTCCTTCTTGTTCCCAGCTTTGCAGGGTGCAGTTTTGCTCAAAGAGCCAACATTTGCAGGGGGGGTTAGCCTATAATTCACACTTGGGTCAGTTTTAGTTTCAGTTTGGTAAATGCTACATCAGTTCAGAAATATTTCTGCTGAGGAAATAACACACCCAGTTTTTCTTCTCCTATCAGTATTAATTTAGCTAGAGGGACTAGCTGCAAATGTATTTCAGCCTCGCACCAGGCCACAACCGCCCTAGCAACAAAACACTCTGCAAAAACAAACCCCGGCACGCTACAGAGCAGAAAGCAAAGAAATGAAACGAATTAAACCACAGCATTAACAGCGAGGACCAAGCCTGCTGGTTCTGAAGCTAATGGAGGAGATGGAAGTGCTACTCAAAAACCAACCGGGCACCTCTGAGCAGCTGGGCTTTGCGACAGCCCGAATCGCCTAAGCGCTGGATGTGTGAGCTGGAAATGATCTGTCTGGAGCTGCCAACCTGCAGCATCAGGAGTTTGGACCGGGACGCTGTATAAAACTGCTCGAGTCGTTCTGAGCAGCCACCGAGGAGCGCCCAGACTCGGGCAAGCTCCATGAGACGGGTTTTTAAGCGCCACCCAAACGCTTGCACAACGAGCAGCGGAACAAGCTGCATCAGACGAAGCCGAGCGGCACTGCAAGGTCCCTCAGCAAGAAAAACGCCCTCTGCCAAGTTAATTCCAGGAAGATGAGGGATAAATAAATACAAGATTCCATGAAAAGGTTGGTGCACAGGGGTTTTCATGGTACTCAGAGCTACTCAATGCTTTTCACACGCCACTGTGCAAAGACAGGCTTGCAAAATTGTTTTGCACCCTGGAAATTCCAGTATGAGCACAGAATAAAAACTGCTGACTGAAAAGCCTAACTCATGTTTGCCTTAGTGACCCTCCAAGCTTTTCCAGGACATCCTGAGCACTGCTGGCACCGCTTCAGTCCCTCCATGTGCAAGGATTTGTGGTTCCAGGCTGCTCAGAAAACCCATTGGCTTCCAAATAACTCGAAAGGGGGGGACTGATTTCTCCCCGCTCTGCTCAGAAATCCTGACAGCAGCAGCAGGAAATCCCGGGACAGAGTGTGTTCAGCTGGGGCAGGTAACGCCGCTCCCCTCCTCCATGGGCTCTCATGAGCCTGGCCACGGCATTTTCCTAACAATTCCCTCCCTTTCCTTTAAGGGCTGGGAAAATAAAAATGCTTTCAAGGCCAGAAAGGAACAGCCCAGAGCTCTAGGATTGGCACAAAGCCCTTATTACGAAAGACTGTCCCCGAGACAGCTGGCACTCTAGCCCGAACGGACAGCAGGCACAAGCCAGGGAGGGGCGACAAGCAGCAGGTTTGGGCATCCAGGTGGTCTCTGTTTCCCCCTACAAACACGATGCTTTCCAGGAAGATTATCCAAAGAGCACGTGCCAGGCCGGAGCCGCGAGCAGCCACGTGTTGTTCCCACGGAGGTTGATCCAGGTCTTCCTGCAGTGAGAAGCAGAGAGGTGCAGCCCGGGTGAAGCTCGTATCTAAATATTAAGAGATCCGCTTCCTTCCTGGGAGCCTGTGTCCTCCTTCCCCTTACGCCTAGCTGGATTTTGACAGATGACATTAAGCAAAGCTGAAAGGGAGGGATCCGAGCAGCATCTCCAGCAAGTGCCACCTTTGTTAGTTTGAATGCTCATTTGGTGCAAGAGAACCTAAAACCTCCAGCCACAATCCCAAGGCGATGCTACTCAAAGGGGAAAACACAAGAAAGCACCGGGATCCGAGCAAGAGGGCAAAGCCCTGCAAGCTCTTACTTGAGAGCAGAGAAATAAAACCTAGATTTCTGTGTTTTTTTTCACCCAGCATCACGAGTTTCAGGGAATTCAGGCCAAAATTGCCACGTGGGAGCCAGACGAGATACACCAGAAGAGAGAACAGTTTGTCAGAAAGTGCTAATTGCCTGCGAGCCTGCGACCGTCACCTACAGCACCGCAGGCTGCCGCCTGCATTAACTCTGGATAAGCAGCAATACCAGCGAGATAATTTAAGAGCATTATCTGCTTACCTACGTTGCCAAACACCATCTTTTTTGTGTGTACGTGTGCGTGTGTGTGCGCACTTCGCAGCTAATAAACCAAGAACAGAGATGGGAGCAGAGGGCCCCTTTCTCAAAGCGAAGTTAAATAAAGAAGGCAAAGCTGCAGCAGTGCAACAAAACTACAGATGTCTGAGATGGGGCATGGGGCAGCGGGTGGCACAGTTGCAGGATGACAATGCAGAGTGGGCTGCTACGTGCTCACCCGCGTCCACTTTTAATCAGCCACGTTTCTACACCGAGAGCCACCCTGTTCCTTGGAAAGCAGGAGGAAACGCGCAGAGCCCGCAGGCCTCGTCACCTCGATGAGGGTCCCCCGAGCTCGGGCGTTACCAGCACCCTGTCCCACGTGTCCCATGTGTCCGCTGGCTCCGGCAGTGCCACGCGGCAGGAAGAGGCTCTCGGTGCAGCCTGGCTCTGCCCCGGGCACTGCCTTGGCTCTCGGCCACCGTGGTGCCACACGACGCTGGTCACAGTGCCTCCTCCGATAAGCAATCGCTCCTCACGGGTTCCTCTCTTCCTGGGCATCTTGCAAGAGACCCCAAGGTCCAACGGGGAGCAGGGAGCAGCACTCGCTGCCACGCTCGTTTCCCAGCCAAATTTCAGCCCAGAAAAGCAGTGGTTTGGAACAGGGCATAAACTTACAGGATGCCAAGACTCGGGACTGTTTGGGAGCAGAGTCGAAAGGAGGCAGGAAGTGGAACTGCTCTAGGAAAGTCAGGTACAAAGCTGGTATGTGCATGATCAGCACCGGGAGGAGGCCTGTAAGACCTGCACCCTTTCAGCACGGACATGGGAAGAGAGTAACGGCTGAAAATGAGGCAGCCCACGGCCAAGAGGAGAGCCGGGCCAGGTAGGCCTGACACCAGCCGGCCACAACAACTCTTTGGACCACGCGGGTCTGCCCACATCGGTACCAGGGTGGGGACACGAGGAATAAAGTGTCTGGAATTCACTATCTGAAAGGCAGCAGGATGGAGCTGGTGCCCACTAAACCATGTTTTCTCCCCTTCTCCACAGACCGATCCCTTTCTGCCCTCTTTCTTCCAGACCGCCTTCCTCCTGGCCCTGACTCTCTCAAAGCTAACCTAGACCCACCCCGCAGGAGCTTCCTCCATCACAGAGCTTCCTCCTCAGGCTCCCACCTATCTCCTCCCTACGTCTGCTTCCTGCCTTCAATCCTTTGCTTGTGGAGTCCTTAATCTTTGCTTCACCGCCACCTTTTCATTAGGTCTGTCCTCTCAGTCATTTCCCTTCCCCTTCTCACACAGCTTTTTTTCCTCTCAAATCTGACGTATCTTCCTTGCACGATGCAAAGGCACCCAAGGGGCTGAGAAAGCCTCCTGCTGTCCACTCACTCACCTTGATCTCTACTCACAATAGTCTGCCAAACGGCTACAATTTTAGAGAAATTCTTGCTTATTTTCTGGTTAAAAATACTCTATGTACAGAGAGAACACACAGATAAGTGAGCCGAGACACATTTATGGTTTCTTTATAAAGCACTTCCAGTAATTCCATAATTGTTATGGTATTTGTTACGGCAAAAACTGTGAATATCTATTTGCCACTATTAGGAGATTCCCCCAGTAAAAACTGCAACTCCTGACAAATTTGGTATTTTAACTAGACACCGTTTCAGGAGTCTGACTTCCTTCTGTTCTATCCCTTCCTTCCATAGGGATAAACAGAGGCTACGCAGCTCATCATCTGCTGTAAGGATTTGTTTTACCGCAAGCGGACAAACTGTTCTTCCACTAAAACCAGATCTGCCTAGTGACAAAATAAGGAATGTATTCTTTCCAGCATACAGGGAAGGGAAACAACAAGAAGGACTTACTCAGCGGAAGCACAAAGTGATCTCGAGAACCACATCCTGGTGAAAAACCAGAGCAGTTTTGAGGGAGCACCTTTGTCATGAAAATACCCTGCTTGTTTTCTGGCTTTGTGAACTCTGGTGATTATTAACGGTTTCTCCCTGCGTTTGTTAATGGTTTCTGCCTGCATTTGTTAATGGTTTCTTACTATGACGCCGAGTCGTTGAGCTGATACTCTCTGGATCTGCTGAAGCAGGCTTGGACGCCGCCGTCTCTCCACAACCGCTTAATGACGCCGGCCAGCTCGGTGGTCATCACGCCCTCCTCCGCGCTCCCAGCCAGCACGAACAGCTGCCGGGCATCGTCCTGCACGAGCGAGGGCAAAATTGAGCCCACTTCGGATCTACAGCCCCTTGCACCTTGACACAGCGCGCTGAACCTCAGTGTCTGTCCCGGAGGCAGCAGACACCACTTGCACGGCGCCGCGCCCACATAGAGGGCAGCATGGGCACCATAAATTCACATTTTAGCAATCTCAAAATGCACGACAACTCCTCTGGAACACTAAGAGCTTGCAAGAAAGCCCATGTTTTATTAGGGACTAAGAATTATACTGTAAATGACTGTTCTAAACAGAAAAGCTTTATTACAGCATAGTGTTGTATTCTGTGGGAGCAAGGAAAGTTTCCGTTTCAGACCAAGATTGGGATGATCACAGGTTTAAAGTCTTGATAAATTGTGCTTTGTCTCAACAGCTATCAGCAGCAAAGGAGGCTGTGATTTCTTAATAAAGCATTTCCCTGTGAGATGAGGCAGACTGCGATGAGGATTTGAGTATTTTAGATCCAGATCATGAGAGATTCTTCCCAGAAATCTTAACATAGGGTTATATTTTCCTGTAAATTCGCACTGAAGATCTAATTGGCTCATCTTAAAGACTAAGCAGCCCAGGGCTTTAACACACTCCAGGCACTGATTTCAGGAGCCAAGCAAATTAAAAATAAATAAATGGATATTTTGTTAAAAAACTCAAAGAGTTCAGACTTAAATCGTTTTTATTTCAGAGGAGGCAAAGCTGCTAAGTGTTTCATCTTTAATCTCAGTCAAATAATCCATGATGTCCTAGTAATACATTACAGATTAAATATCTTCTACCATATCTTTCAAGCAAGGTATTTCCACTATGAGGATGACTAACTGAATTTCTAGGATATATTAACATAATTCACAGCACAAGCTGAGACTAAGGGAAATAAATGAAATACTTACAGCTCTGGCAACTTCCCCGAAGTCTATCTTTAGCCTTCCCATGGCTCTTATGATCGCAATAATGGACTGGATAGTATTGCTGTAGACAACCACTTTATACTGTTTGCATTCTTCCTCTGAATAGCCATCCTCGTGAATAATCCTGGAAATAAAAAACCCACCAGGTCATCATTCCCAAGGGAAGCCAGAAGGTCACCACAGCATTTCTTACTTCCCGTTGCACAAAAGGGCAGTTTGGACACCTGCTTCTTCCACTTACTTCATCTGCTTCACGATGGTGCTTTTACCAGACTCTCCAGCACCTGAAAAGCACAAAAAAAAAGCCAGGTTAGCATTTATATAAAAGAAAACTGGGACAAGGACTTGTCTACCAGCCTATACATCACCTCTCCATTCAGCTGTAGTCCAAGGGACCCTAAAGCTAAGCACATAAACGCCATCTGCTCCCAGCTACCATTACCCAGCCATGCAAGACAGAAACATTACTCTTAAACAACGAGGTGAAGGCAGAGACGAGTTCAGGAGCACAAGCAAATTGCTCCTCAGCTCAAGGTAAAGCAGTTCAGGACGTTAAGTCTGGCACGGTGACAGCAAAGGGAAAGCACCTTACCCCACTGCGTGAATTCCCTTGGTGCAGAGGGCTGCCCATGATGATTCAAACCAATATTTTTGTTTCTTCGTGGAAAACCAGGCACGTTCCCATCAGCTCTTACTGCAGCATTGCGGTAACAGCCCCAATATCTTCCCCCCAGCAGGGCAGCTCTTACAGAACTGCAGCCAAATTCTACAAAGGTGCCTGTCTAGACTTGAAGCAGCAGCTAAGGAGCCTGTGAATCAGCGCCGGCAACATCTGAGACCTGGTTTCCTTCTCCCACCAACACCGGTTCCCAGAGGCAAGTGCTACAGCTTGACAACCCCGGGACCTTGGCACACCTGTACGCACCACCCACGCACCACTCAACACATATTTTAATTGATTAACAGCGTCTATTCTCTAGCAATTCCCACAATACAAGGGTTGTGTTTCTGGGAAAGGGACGATACAGAGACAGAGGGGTTGGGTTTGGACACGAGCACGTGGGTTGATGAGCAGAGGCTGCGGTGCGCGGATGGTCCGGAGCCCAGCCGAGCTCCTGCGGATCAATGGGGCGACCCTACCCGTCTGCAGGATGCGAAATTCCATCATGGATGTTGCTGCCGAACCTCAGGGCGCTCATGGATTGTGCTGGAGGAGGTGGACGTGGGGAGCTCCAGCAAAGCGGGTCTGCCGCGCGCACTGGGGACGCACCGGGACGGCCGGGGCAGCGGGCGGCCCCTCGGGGAGGCAGAAGCACCGTGGGTCTCCAGCAGGGTCTCCAGCCCCGCCGGAGCTGCTCGACGTTGATTCCTCGACGTCACGGAGCCGCACGCCAAGAGCTCGCTCCGAACGGGCCCGACCAGGCGTCGCCTCGAGGGCTCCCGGGCCCCAAAGGCTCCCTGCGAGCTGCGGGATGGGGTTTCCCGAGGCACAGGAATGAAGCCTGTCTGGATTCAGCAAGGGACACGGGATCCCATTCCCTTCCAGCATGAAGGCACCACACGTCCCAGCTAGTAAATCCTGGGATACGCTTTAGTTCATCAAGCCAGTTGGGGAAAAAGAGCAGCTTTGCGGAACACAAGCCCTTTCTTCAGGCTGTTACAAATTGCACTGCTGCATACCAAGCCTGCCCAAATTAACAAATTAAAGCCATGGAAAAGCTTTCTCTGGGAAGCACAACCTGCCCAAAAAGAGTTTCTCAAGCGTCTTGCAACACCCCGGGATGACAACACGGCATCCCGGGCACATTCCTGCATCCTTAATCCTGAGAGAAAGTCAACTCCTCGAAACAGCGCCACAAACAAGGAATGGAAGCG
>JAVCKT010020904.1:0-15849 GCA_032273925.1 Rhynchotus rufescens
GGAGCGGGCCGAGGCACCATGTCGTACCAGGGCAAGAAGAACATCCCGCGCATCACGGTCAGTGCCGCCACCGCCGCTGCCACCCCGTCCCGCCGCGCTGCGCGGGGCCGCTCCGCGCCGGGCGCTGCCGCCACCGCCGCTTTGTGCGCGGGGCGGTCTCGGAGCCCCCGCTCTGCCGCTGCCGCTGCTCCTGCCCGAGGCGGTGCCGCCGCACGAGACCCTGGCCGCGCAGGTGCCGCGGCTCCCGCAGCCGCACGGCGGCTGCCGCTCTGTCCAGCCGCACCTGGGGGTTCTTCCCTGGCCGTGCCCCTCTCCGGCCGTGCCCCCCTCGGGGGCATCCGTCCCCGCTGCCCCCCCAGGGCCCGCACATCGCCCCCATCCAGGGGCCCCGGCCCCGCACAGAGCCGCAGACAGGAGCGAGCCCCGCGGAGCCCCCGGGCGTGGCCGCCGTCGTGCAGGTGGCGCCCGCAGGACGCGGTGCTCGCGGCTCCCAGGGCACCCGCCGCTGCTGTTGGCCGCGTGCGCGGTCACCGCTGCGCACCCAGCCCGGGGCACGGGCGCGGGAACCCCCGCGACGGTCCCATTGTTCTTGACAGCAATCGCCTCGAGAGCAGCTGCGGTTGCAGGGGAGAAGAAAGCGGCCAGGGATGTTGCACGTCTGTCCTGCCGTCCATCCGCCCCTCTGTCTGGCAAGGTGTCCCTTGCTGTGCGGGACGAGGCGTTTTCTGCAGTGTCTGAAGCAGAGTGGCAGGCGGGCGTGTGCTGGGCAGCTCTGTGAGCGAGCGCCGACAGCGGGCGCAGCGCTGACAGCGGGCGCAGCGCTGCCAGGGGGTGCAGTGGTGCTGGTCAGGTGTAGCGGTGCTGGACAGGTGCAGCAGTGCCAGGTGTGTGGGTGCTGGGTGGCTCTGCAGGTGCAGCGGTGCTGGTCAGGTGCAGCGGTGCTGGTCAGGTGCAGCGGTGCAGGCACCACCCTGCAGCGGCGCATCCCCAAGCACGGAGAAGGCTCCAGGCTCCGGGTCCCTCAGCAGCGGGAGGGAGCCCACGGTTCTAGGCCCCTCGGTGCCTCTCTGCGCTCACCCCTCCACAGGCTTTCCAGGCATCATCCCTTCCACCTTGCCTTGACTAGCCTGGTGCTCGGCTTCCTCCAGAGAACACTTGTGGCAGCTAGGAGAGAAAGGGAGAACAAAGCACTCGAGCTGAACTGTTCTCTGTAACGTATAGAGTGAAGGAGGTGCTCCCAGAAAGCACAAAGACCTCAAATGCTGCAGAGAGAAATTCTTCTGCCACCCTGGCGAGTCAGTTGCTCGTGTCGGCAGCATTGCTGCTTGGCAAACCTTGCCTTTCCCTCTCCTCGGAGCGCTGCAGGGATGGCAGCATTGCTGCTGCAGCCGAGCTTCCCCTGCTCCCTGAGCCTTTGTGTATGGGGACCTTTACAGTACTCCTGTGTGGGGCCTCGTGCTCCTCGGGAGCCCAGCAGTAACCTCCTGACTTCAGTGCGGGCAGAATCTCACACGCTGCTTCCCCCTCCCGGTGTGCGCTCCTGTCACCAGCTACCAAAGCTGGAAGCAGGGTGGGGAGCTGGCCTTGCGGACGGCTCTGGCTGGCGCCAGCTGCACTCTGGCCGCGCTTGCTCTGTTGTCTGCGGTGTCTGTGTGTCCTGTGTTTGGGCAGTGGAGGTGACCACTCCAAAACGCTGGGCAAGCACCCTTACGGCCTGCCGCCGGGCCTTGTGCTTCACAGCAAGTCGAGGGGAACCGCGGTCACCGGTTGGGTCTTCTTGTCTTCTCTAACAGTACAACAAAGAAAATCTCAGCTACAGGGCCCTCCCTAGAAGAAGCCTTTTCAGGCCCTTCTGCAGACTGCGTCTCTCTTGGCTGTTGTTTCAGTCACATCCCCGCCCGGTCTCTGCCCTGCTGCATTGTAGTAGTGTTTGTGCTGTCTGCTACGCTGCACTTTTCAGAAACATGGGGGCTGTGTTTGCTGTTAGGCTGTAGAAGACCCCAGAAAGCCTTTAATGAGTGCCAGGAGTATGAGGGACACTGGGAATCCCAGGAGCAGGATGGTGCTGGACATGAGCGCACGGAGCATGGGAATCGATCCTTGCAGCTGTAGCCCGAGCTGTCCAGAGCCCTTCTGGGATGCGCAAGTGCTCTGCTCTTTGTCCTTTCCACACACAGCAGAGCTGTTGTCAGAACTCATAGCAAGAGTCTGACAGAGCTCTCTGGATTATCAGAATTTGCGCAGTGGATCTGTTTGCAGCAATTTCTGTTTATTTCTGGGGAAAAAAAAACCCACTAGTAGAGCAAAAAATGGGAGCACGACCTCAGGGTGCATGCGGGATATCCAGGTGTAGGGATTGTTCCCAGCCGGGGCTGGGAATGCTGGTCGGAGCCTGCAGGTGATGGTGCAACAGGCAGAGAGAGGAGGTGGGCGCCTTGGCAGATCCAATGCGATGTGGACAGGACATGGGATGGACGAGGAGCTGGTGACCTTGGTGCTTTGCCAGGTGTCTTCCCAGCCCTTAGGCCTGGGCCACTGCTGCTCGCTGGTGTTGGCTGTTCGGCGCACATCAGACTGACACAGCGGTGCCCGGCTCCGCAGGGAAGTCCTAGCCAACCTTTTGCGTTATTGAGAGACTCGCTAGCTCATTCGCTTTGGTGACTGTGAGATGTAATCAAAATATTTCCTCGGCTGCTGCCCACAGTATGCTTTCCTACCCCTGTGCAGGGTCAGAGCATGGAAGTGGCTCGCCCTGCCTTCGCAGCGCAACTGCTAACAGAGCTTATGGTTGAATCAAAACCTCCTGGTCTTTGTGCTCTGCTCACAAAGAACCTTTGTGCTTCCAGCTAAGGTGTCCATGGTGTGGGCAGTGCCCACCTCTTTCGGCCACCTCGTTGTGGCCTGCAGAAATCCTAACGGTGGCTCTGCGGCGCCTGCACTGCAGCCAGGTCTGCGAGGAGTGGTCGTGCCTCGCGTCAGGAGAGCTCAGCCGTGGAACAAGGCAGACTGGGTAGCCCAGCAGCCGCTGGCCTCGTGTTCCTCACCACACGGATCATGGCAAGAGAGCCGGCGGGTTAAAGCCGGCCACCCCGGCCCTCCAGCCTGCGGCCTGTCAAGGCCGCCGCGCGATGTGCTAGCCAGAGCTCCGCATGGGGAGGAGGCCCCTGGCTGCTGATGAAAGAGAGCTGCAAGTGTCTCGCTTTCACAAGGGAAGAGCAGCAAACACACACACCTGCTCCCGTGCAGGGCTAATGAGGCCCTTGTGCCTTGCAGATAAGGGAGCACTGTTCTCGGATGGGCTCGGTGCCGCTGGAGGCTTCTTCTCCCCTTCCCCTGGCAGCGAGCGTCACATGGAGGAGCATTTAGAATCCCCCTGATGTGTCAGAGTCTCAAATGATCAGATGATGCTTGGGAGCAGCAGGAGCACCGGGTGGGCAGGAGGGAATGGGTGCTGGTTTTGAAAGCTTCTTGTGACCCGATTCCAGCTGCCAGTGGGAAGAGGAGCAGAGGAGGTTGAGCGTGGGGAGCAGCCCGGGGGCAGAGGAGCTGGGACTGGCAGAGGGGGTCCTGTCACAGCCCGCGGGGCTGTGCCCCTGGCTTGTGGGCACTGACAGACTGGGCCTGCGTGGCTGTGGACGCTGCAGGCAGCGCTGGCAGGGGAAACAGGGCGTCTCTCGCACTGCGAGGCTGCTCCAGGGGATGCGCTGCCTGAGCCTGCCTCTTAGGTCGGGCATCGCAACGGCTTTGTTCCCTGCCTCGCTCCTCCTCACCCTCCATTGCACCTGCATACATCCTTGGACAGAGCTAGAGCCTGTAGATGTGATCTCATTTGGATTTTATTTTGGTTTTACTTTGCATTTAATGAGTAGGAGCTAACACAGGCCTTCTCTCCCTGTGTGAACAGAGGGGAGCATCTGGCAGCCAGACTCAGGGAGGATCCCGAGACGGAGCCCTTGAATGAAGGTCTCGTTCATGCTCCAGCCGTAACGAATCTAACAGTTTAATTTGTATACCCACAGAGGTAGCACTGTACCTAGGACAGAAAGGCTGGTGGTGTTTGAGCGCAGGCATGTTTGCTTGCTGAATATTGACAGTTTATGCAGTAGTTGTCCCCCGCTCCGGCTCCCTATGCTGCTTGTGCCGTTGCCCTTTGCTTCCCGTGCTTCCCAAGGTGCCACGAAGGAGTGGCAGAGGCAGCATCACCAGCACCAGCCAGTTCTCCAGGGGCTGTCTGGGCAGGTGAGGTTTGCGAGGTAGGGGCAAGTTGGGAAATGGAGCCCGTCAGGCTGGAAATAGAGCCCATCAGCCTGCGGGATCTGGACAGCGAGCCCTTGTTTTCCTGCGGTGATAGGCTGGGTGAAACCAAAGAGGGTCTGCTGTGGTGTGGGCTGTACTTATACAGTGGCGGCGGGTGCCTTGCTTGGAATGCAAAACCAGGGCTGTCTTCTGTGCATTCCTAACTACAATTTGCCACGGCTAAGGAAGCAGCACCTGGCAGTGAGTCCTGTGAGGGCTGAGCTTTGGGGATCAACTCGAGCAGAAATGCACAAGTGACATTTCTTTTTTCCTCCTCTTTCTGCTTCTCTTTGTCTCACTGGGCTGTGAAATAAACCTGGCAGGTGTTGGTGCCTGAGTCTCACGCCCCAGCCCCAGGGACCGTGCGCTGAGTGTGTGATGCTGCTGGAGTTTGTCTTGGCTACACTCAAAAAAGAAGTGCAGGATCTAGTAAAAAGGTTCACTCTTGATTATATTTTGTAAAAGTTGTCCTCCTTATTGAAAAAAAGGTCACTATGAAACTAATGCTCAAAATACAGTTGTGTAAAACTCAACCAAAAGAATCTGTGATTATTTTTCCTGAGTGCCTGTTTTTGTTGTCTCTTTTTTGCAAAATGCTCTTATGAGCTGTGCAGCAAACGATCTACTTTTTCCCACCACTCGCATGATCGTTTGGTGTGGAAGACGCCAGAGTCCTGCCCCTTGCCTGGTAGCTGTTTGTGTGCAGCGCGGTGCTGTGAGCTGCGCGGCAGCGGCCGCGGTGCCAGTCCCAAGGCTCTGCACGGAGTCTCAGTGGGACCTGGAGGCTACAAACGTCTTACAGGGAGCACACTGCTGGGGCAGGACTAACTGCCCTTTCCTGTCGCTCCCTACTAACAAGCGATAACGTGAGGCTTTATTGCACAAACTTTCAGTGAATCTGAGACTGACTTAGGTTCTATGGACAGATTGAACCTTGCCACCAGCCCAAAGGACTGTTTATGCTATTTATTTCTGGGAAATGACTGAATGCAAAGGTGGTCTGGCAGTGGACGCTCCTGGAGCTGCATGGGGAGGTCTGCAGCCATCTGGGGATGCAGGTGGCTCTGCCAGATCCCTGGCGTGACACCTTGGCCCTGGTGTGGGCCTGCCTGGGCAGGATGGGGCACGAAGAGGGTGGCAACTTCTGTGGCTGTTTTCCCTGGTGGGAAGATAAGCGCTGAGTGGGGAAGGTGCCTGCGAGGGCAGAGAATCCCCCACGTGCTGGGTGAGGAGAGGCCGGGGTGATTCCTGAGCGCTCTTTCCTCTGTGCTGGGACCAAGATGCAGGCCAGGTTAAGAGCACAGCTCCTTCCAGGCCTTTCCCCACCCATTTTCTTTGTCTTGCAGTACATGAATGAGAGCGCTGAGAAAACACACCCAGATCTCCAGGTTGTCCTTGTTATAAGCTGCAGTGACATAGAGGGTTTCTCTCACACTCTACTATTGCCAGCAAATTGCCATTGCTATGGTGATATCTCCATAATTCACCCCCAGGGCAGTGGATAAAGAGCAAACCCAATTCCCTGTGGAGGAATTAATTGTGCAGGAGCATTCACAGAGTGAGCCTGCCGGGCGAGCCCTGCTGCAGTCTCTTAGGTCCAGGTCTGGCTGTGGAAGGAACTTGCACCACCCACAGATGCCAAAGCCGAGGCTGCAGGCACTGAGGGAGTATGAAGGAAAGCAAAGGAAGCTTGCAAGCTGGAGAAATGGTGTCACAAATGGCTGGAAAGACTGTATATTCTCTGAAATGGGGAAAAACAGCTCATGCTGCCAGCATCCCGGCAGGCACGTGTGAGCTCAGGCTGCATGCACCTGTGCTACCTGCAGCTGATTCTCATACTAGTGCAGATAGGGGTTTGCCAGCCACCAAATTCCTCTTGTCTTGGCCCTGTAGGCATCCCATGTAATGCGTACGGGTTGCAGGTCGGTGGTGTAGGGAGCTCTCTGCTAATCCTGACCCTGCATCCTGCCCAGCAGTGTCGTTCCCCAAGTGAGTGGTCTGGAGGCAGGAGGTTCTTCTCTGTTGGGGTAGCTGATTCCCAGGTCACATCCTGCCACCTGAGTGATCCCAGATGTTTTATCCCAGTTATTCCATGTGCTGCACTGACATCAATTCCATCCTTTCATCCTAGCAGAGTTCCTTCAGCTTTGTATGTTGTACCTTTAATGTGTCCCCACTGCCTGTGGTAGTAAATTAGTCCAAAGGGAGCTGAACAATATTAGATGTCTTGTTTTAAAAAGACCTTCAGCCGTAACAGGTACATGCAAAACCTATGAAACCCTTGCCGCAAACATGCATTTAGTAACTCACTTGTTCTCAGAGGCTGAAAATTGTTGAAATGGTTTGGTATTTCCAGATGAGGCCTCAGCTCTGGCTTTGCCTAAGATCTACTGTTTTTACCCCATCAGTTAATCGGGTTAACCCAGTCAATGCTGGGTTGCCCAGATCCTGGGCACAAGAAGAGAGGTAGGAACAACTCTATCTTGAAGCCCCCCTTGGCCTTGAATCTGCAGGCAGGCTGCACTGCTTAGGAGGAAGCTGCTGGTCATTCACTGGTTGGACAGGAGAGCAGGGCAAGGGCTAAGTGCTGGGGCAGGAATGCAGCTCGCTGCCTCCTCGTCGCTCCGGGAAGCTCTGAAACGGCCATATCCTGGAGGGAGGGAGCACTGGGTTTGTATGGGAGCGACAGATCCCAACAACAGAGATATCGTCTTCGGGACTGCCGGCCGATGTCTGTGCTGTCGGTCTTTGCAAGGTGTTAACAGCTGAGAGAGAGATAATTGGTCTTTTTTAACGGAGCTTACTTCGTATGGTATTTGGGTAAGAGTTAAAGACAGTGCACTTGATAATGAATTTGCTCTAAACACTGGTATGTGGCTTGTGCTGCCTGTAGAGTCATATGCATAATGACCTGGCCTAGGAAGCTTTTGGCTTCTGTCTGTGAATGTTAGAGAATCATTTTTGCTGAGTCCTCAAAGTTTCTCCTTTATATTCATTCCATCTCCGTGGTGTTCTGGCAACACCTGTGTCATACAGACACAGCCCTATGAATACATTTTGTTCAGCCCTGGCCCTTCCTGCAGTTCTAACTGTCCATACAGATGTGAACTCTGCACTTGCAGTGCTGGGCTGAGCTGTTAGCTGCCGCTGGGCAGCTCCCGGGAAAACTGCAGCACTTGCAAGTTAGGAATGCGTAAGCTGTGTGGATTGCCTAGTACTGACGACTGCTTCATTTTTTGCCTTTCACAGAGTGATCGTCTCCTTATTAAAGGAGGGAGAATAGTCAACGATGACCAGTCATTCTATGCTGATATTTACATGGAAGATGGTCTCATAAAGTAAGTATGAGATTTACATAGTGTATTGTCCCCATCTCCCATTAGCTCAGCTTCAGAATAATGGTTATTGGGTTTTTTGGTGGATCTAGTCCGTACCCAGCTTGCTAGCAGGGAAACCTTAATAGTTTTACCTAGTGCACTCAGGTTAGAGGCTCAGCTCTCTGCGGTGTGTATGGGCACCTGCAGTTAGGGTGGGGATTTCGTGACACAGCACTAACTGTACAACTGAGTAGCCTCTAACTGCACTGGGAACAAAACTTACCTTTGGCTGCTCCTGTGCCCCAGGTTGACATATTAGCATAAATGATAGCACACACAATTCCATTTATTAGCAGTAACAAGGACTGTGCTGTGCTTCAGGTCATCTACATCTTTGTTTGATCTGGGGGGAATTGCAGGCAAACTTCTGAGCCTTCCAGGCTTCTCTGTGTGTTACAGAGGTGCAGTAATAACTCCATTGTTCAAAGGCTGCATTTCAAATGTGACAAATATATTAACATAGGACCAATTCCAAGTTTTGTGAATTGAAAGAACCATGAGAATATACACCCGAAGAACTTCAAAAAGCAAGTATTTTCCATAGCAAGAGGAAAATACTCAGTTTTCCCGGAATAGAATTCTTAAAATGTTCAGCAGTAGAGATAATTTTCAAGAAGAGGGACTGTATTTTTATGAGGCTGCTTTAAGCTCCCAGACAACAGCAATCTTGATAGACTAGCAATAGTGTGAGAGCAAGCTCCAGGCCTTGCTGTGCCATGGGTCATTTTTGTATCCTTCAGCAAATGACTTAGCCTCACCTGCAAGCTGGAGGTCACAGAATTTCATTGCCTTGGAGGTGAGATACACTCACCTGTGAACTCCTGGAAGATGCAGTGAATGGTTTGAATCATTTGGTGATGGAATCATCTTAATAGAAAAGTTGCAAAGAACTGCTGTTTTATTGCCATGAAGACATTACAGCAAGCAGTTTTGTCTACTGAATGTTTGATGTTCTAGGGAAAAAAAACATGAATTTTCTGAGGTGGAATGAAATAAGGAATATGCTACGCTTCCACATTTACCTCCCTGATGTGCCAAGGAAATCAGAAATTCCCTTAAAACCAATCTGTCTTTTATCTTGATGTATCAAGAAAGACTGAGAAAGGCTTGATGAAAATAGGATTTCTGAAAGAAGAGATTTGAAGGCTTGAGCACTGCATATGGGCAGATAAAGGGATTGAGGTGGTGGGGGGTGAGCAAAAGGTGTCCTGAGATTCAGGGGACGTGGTCAGCAGGAGAACTGGATATTTCCAGGGAGGAGAACATCACATGGTAGGACATCACAAGCTCCAGAGGCCTGTAAAGAGGAGTATTTCAAGTCATGAGTACATATATTCTGAAATATCTCAGGCTTACTGTCCCCAGAAGATATTTTTAGGTATTTAGGATCTTAGTTGCCTTCAGTACCACATGGCCTTGCTGATAGCAAAGAGGTCCTTCAGGTGCCTGAAGGCCAGAGCGTGAGGGGGAGCTCCTGGAGCCGGAAGGAAGCGCTCTGTGCCCTTGGGGAAGAGAGCAAGCCCAGTCCCTCTGGGTTGGGCCCCTAGCTGTGGCAGCCAGACAGGTCCCTGCACACGGAGAAGCTCTTGTCAGCTCCCCAGAGCGGCGCTTGCAAACCCGGCAGGCCCTGCGCTCGCCTGGCAGCCGTGGTATTAGGCTGCGAAATGATCCTCCTCGGTATGTAAGCCTCAGGCTTGAGCCTTTCTTAAGGTGAGCAGAAGGCTGGGGGAGAGGAGAGATTAGGGGTGCTGTTTGTTGGAAGCAGGGCTGATGGAAGGGTTTTCATGAGCATCCGCCCTGGGCCAATATGTAGAACGTTGCTGAGTCGCCAGAGCTTCTCCTTTAAGTTCCTGCTAAAAGTGGGGATTTCTTGCTTTTTGAGTCAGTGGGGCATGAAGTGTCCTAGGAAGTTACACTGCAGTGCACTGCAGAAATCATCAGATCACGCCCCCAGCCACCCCAGCGCCTGTCCCAGACAGCAGGTGCCATCACAAACACCACTAAGGAAGTTTGACAGATGGCAGCCTGCCCCAGACTATGCAAATTCCAATTCTAAGCAGGCAACAGGGTCCTGCGCTCTGCTGTGCAGCGTCTTCCTCAATTGGTGCTGCAGGCCCAGGTGTAGGAATGGGCAGGAGAGGGACATTTCCCATGGGCAGAGGGGCTTGGTCCTGGCTGCTCCCTAGCTGACCTGTTGCTTGATCGTGTTGTGGCTGGTTTTCCTTTGCCTCTGACTTACCATCTTGATGTGATCTCATCAGGCAAATCGGAGACAATCTGATTGTCCCTGGAGGGGTCAAAACCATTGAAGCCAATGGGAAGATGGTGATCCCTGGAGGAATTGATGTTCACACTCACCTGCAGATGCCGTACAAGGGGATGACAGCTGTGGATGATTTCTTCCAAGGGACAAAAGCAGCCCTGGCTGGTGGAACTACTATGATCAGTGAGTGCAGCAGGCAGGTTCTTTTTGGCAGACCCCGTGGGCAGTTATGTTTCAGGGGCAGTTAAAATACTGCTGCATTCAACATCCAAAATTTGCATGAAACTTATTTGATGTTGACATCTGAGCTTTATGCAGAGTATTTTCTTTTTTCCTTTTTCTTTTTTTTTTTATTATTTCAAGAAATTGAAGAGAGAGAGTCGAAGAGAAGGTGTTGGACTTCTGCTTGGGGCAGCAGGGATGGGCAGAGATGACAATGGATAAGAGAGTTAGGAATAAGTTTGGAGGAAGCAGAAAGATGCTCAAGAGGATGCTTGAGAGCTGGCTGTGGTTCTGGCTCTGCAGAGGAGTCACATGTCACAAGCAATTCAGAAGGAAACATATCGGAGATTTGGAAAAAAAATGCGAGAGGGGCGTTGAGAAGGGTAGCCCCTCTGATGCTCATAAACTCTCAAGCAAATGGCTGTCAGCTGAGAGCCATCTCGTGCAGAGACCCAGTCATGAGTGCTTGCTCTCCGTACCAGTTTATCCCATACTGCTCCCTGTCTTGCTGGCATCTCTGATGGGAAAGGGTTTGGAAGAAGAAATGCAACCATGAGTGCAGCCCTTGCTTTTGCTGCACTGCAGAATTACATCTGCGTTGCAATTCATAGTAAAGAGCTAGGGCCCTGGAGGTAAATTTTATTGCCAGTGGATGAAACATGCCTTTGGGCTAGCCAGACATGAAAACTCAGTGCATCAGCCCTCTTCTGCCTCAGTAGTGGGTGACAGTAACCACAGGTGCAGCGCCGGACAAGCTCTTGTAGATGTGCAGGTCCAGATTTTGCTCTTACCAAAGTGATGCCTGGGGAGGGAGACAGGATATGCATCAGAATAACAATGCTGGGTATTGCATCCATTAGCTCTCACATGATTCCTTTTTGCCCTGCATTTCAGACATGACGCTATTTTGAGCTGGGGAAGGCATTTGCCATAAAATCCCAATCCAAATGCAACTCCTCATCCTAAGGCTTTTTGTTGTTGTTGCACTCCTGAAATGTTGCCCAGTTCTTTTTTTACTGATTGCTTTTCTTGGTGTTGTTTATTTTAAAGATCCAGGAGAGTATGCTCATCTTTTGAGTGATCTCTGCCCATGCTGGGTACAAACAGGGACTGATGTATGAGTTCAGTGTAGCAGCAAGTGTAGTTTGCCTCCATTTGCAAGGTTTTGAAATACAGTTCTCTGTAGACTAGAGAATGAGGAGCAGGATGTGTTTTGGGGACTGCAGTGCTGGGGAAGGAGATTTGCACGGGGCTCTTTGCCCAGCTTCAGATCCTGCGTTCTGCAGTGTTCCAGTGTCTGATGCCTGAGGTCTATTGAACAAAAATAGGGCATCGTGCTCAGATGTCTCCAAGCAGAGGAACAGAGCGATGCTCCGGTGTCCTGCACCACTCAAGACACAGACAGTGCTAACTGAAAAAGGAAAGGGAATTCTAGGTTCTTCCCTGGGGAAAGCCACGGATGTGGCCTGGTTTCAGTCGAGGTTGCACGGCCTGTGCAGTGGTCACAGCTGTCTGCACTTCGCGGAGTTCTTGGGGATGCAAGAGTAACTGTTGATCCTTTCAGAAGAGGAATGGGTTCTTGCCCTTCCCTCACTGTTTCTCCTTCTGCAGTGGGCCAAAAGAAGGAAACAGTTCTGTAAAACAGACTGCGGCAGGGTGTGAGGATTACATCATGGGCAATAAACAGTGCATTAGTGTTGCAGTAAGGGGGAGCATTATGCTTTAATAGGATGGAAGTATGGGTGAAGAAGGGCATGGTCCTTCAGCTTTCAGCTAATTTCTCAGCAATAGCCTGTAAAAGCCCCTGGTTCCGTGCCAGAGGCTGTTAAGGAAATGCACAGAGCCTTTACTTTCCAATAATGCACTTAGGGGAGGCCAAGCAAGCTGTGGAGGTGGCGGGGGAGCTCTTCAGAGCTGGCACGGCGTTCTCTTTGTCCCGTGATGTGCCCAGCTCCGCGGGCAGCCTTGGGGCCTGGAGGCGCCTGGTGCGTGGGGCGGCGGGCGCCCGCGGCACCTCCTCACACCTCTGCTCTGCCCGCTGCAGTGGACCACGTGTTCCCGGAGCCCGAGTCCAGCCTGGCGGACGCCTACGAGAAGTGGCGGGAGTGGGCGGATGGCAAGGCCTGCTGCGACTATTCCCTGCACGTGGACATCACACACTGGAATGACAGCGTCAGGCAGGAAGTGCAGACCATGGTCAAGGAGAAAGGTTTGCTGCCGTCCCCCGTCGCTTGTGGCTGTCACCAGCCCCCAGTTTGCTGTCCTGGCAGGGCAGGGCCTGCAGCCGTGCGGATGCTGCACATGTGGGGCCGTGTCCCTACAGACCCCGTCTCGCCACCAGCTTACACGGAGCTGCCGCTTCCTTGTCACCTGCCAACTGCAGGAATGCTCCGGGTGCAGGGAGGGGAAGGCTATTTGACGGTTCTTGTGAGGTGCTGTGCACTCCTGGGGAGAAAAGTCAAAACACTGTTACAAAACATGAGAATTCTTGGTGTTATATGAATGAATTTCACCAAAATTGAGAATGCAATTGCTCTGGAAAAATCTCAGAGCTCAGACTACTAGTGAGCACAAGTCCTACTTAAGAGCCTCAGCACAAAGATGCTGTAAGTAAAGCACAAGTATGTGCTTATCCAGGGAAAGGGCCACTGCTCCAGGTGCCTTCTGCTCATAACCTTCCACATCAGTCCCTTCTTGCAGGGACCCACTGCGGGCTCTCTGTCCATATTGGCTGAGACTGCTGCAGCCCAGTAGCAAGCAGTGGTTTTGCTTTCTTTCGTCCTCTTGTTTTTGAATATCTGCTGGGATTCTGCATGGAGCATGAGTGTCCTGAAGATAAACTAACAGGGAAGGCAAACCAAAACAGACAACCTTCTGCTTGACCTCCCGCTCTTGCCAAAGGCTTCCATTCCATTAGGTCTGAGTAATTCTCACATGCCTTGGATGTATTTGGGGAGAGAGAGAGAGCACTCACTTTTTCAGCTCACTTCTTTTTTTCTCTTCTCTGTTTGTCCTATAGGAGTTAACTCTTTCATGGTTTATATGGCCTACAAGGATTTGTACCAGATGTCAAACACAGAGGTAAGAGCTTCATTGCCTCCTTGGTTTTATTTTGGTAGAGCAGTAGCTGGAAAAACAGTCCTGAGTAATTGTAGCATGGAGATTCTGTCCATATGACTTTTGTGGGAGCCTTGCAGCCCCAGTTCCCTTATCCTTGCTCTCTTTGGACGTGTGGCCCTTGGGCTCCTCAACACAGTGTGAGTCCAGTTTGCCAGTCACATGCAGAGCTGTGACTGAGCTTCCCCATGGAGATGGCAACCGGGTCTGAGGCTGTGAGAGCCTCGGTGGGTGCAGGCAGCTTCCTGACTGCAGCCCTGCCACGGCCAGGGCACTGGATCCCTCCCCTGCCTGCAGCCTGATGGGCTGTTCTGGTGAAAGATGCACGGTGGGCATATTCAGTGTAGTAATATATTTTCTTATCTCCATTTAGCTGTATGAGATATTCAGCTGCTTGGGAGAGCTGGGTGCCATAGCTCAAGTTCATGCTGAAAATGGAGATATCATTGCACAGGTAATTGCTATTCTAGTTATGCAGAGACTGAAAATCTAGCCCAGGCAGACAGATTTGATGCAGTATATTAGTAAATGACACTAAAGCTGCCTGAGCATCTTTTGAAAGATGATCTCTTTGATGCTGCTTGACAGTGATACTGGATTTACAAACATTTTCTGCTGTGAAATATCTGGTGGAAACTGTGGTAAGGAGGTTGGAAGACATTTAAGCTCACAACCTGTAGAAAGCTCACAACACCTAAAGAAATCAAAGACAAATGTTTTGGGGCGTATGATTCTTCTGTTAATCATTATTTTCTTTATTAAAGATGGGAAATAGAAAGGAATTATCAGATATCGGGGATATCAGATACAGCTAAACATTTCAACTTAAAGCTGAAGATCAATGTAAACATTTCTGTGACATCTAAGAGAAAAAAAATACATTGGAAATAGTTTTCTCTTTAAGTAGACAATTTCTTATGGAGTTATCAAGAGAGTTATCAAGACAGACTTTTACAGGTGAGCCCAGAACAGATATTGGCTGCTCTTTTTTCCCTCGCTAAATGGAAACCCGAAAGTGAAATAGGTCTCTCTCTATTTATTCAGACTATCCAAGTTGCTCCTTGCACATCGTCAGGAAATAAAAGCTTAATTTGGTATATTGTTTGTCTTTTATAAAGCTTTTGCAGCTTTGTGAATGAAATGAATGACAACAGAGGTTTGAAACCTCCATGTCTTGCAAGAGAAGCATCTTCTCCCTGCTGCAGCTTTGCCCTGTCATGGAGCACATGTGGGAGCTGGGGCAGACGTGGGGACTGCGCACTGTTTCCCTCGGGTTGCAGTGAGTTTGCACAGCAGCCACTACCATTTAGCCCTTGGAGCAGCTTGCCTTGGGCTGGTTGCAGGTTGCCTCTGCCTTAGCTGTTTTCTTGCAAGTTGTGCTGGTGCTGGGCACTAAGCCCTCTTGCAGGGTAGTGGTAATTGCTGCTCCACAGTGTCTGCTTTCAGCAACATTCTGCTAGTGTTGCTGAGAATTGACTCAGTTACTCCCTCAAACGTAATTCCTTTGACTGTATATTTGAACACCTTCTCCTGGAGAGGAAGCAGACGCGTGCAGGGCAGAGCCGAGCTGCAAAGCGCCGGCTGCGCTGGGGCCGCGGGTGGGAGGGCCGGTCCCAAGCGGCCCCGTTTGGCTTGTCCTGTGTGGGAACGGCCCTTCCGCCGCCGCCTGCCCCGTGCCAGCCTGGCGTGGGGGCCCTTGTCTTCGTGCCAGACACGTTGTCGCCAGTGAGAGCTGCTCTGACCCCTATCAGGAAAGGATTAATATTTTCCATCTGGATGAGCTTCTCATATTTTCATATTAGCTTCTGTGAGGCTCAAAGGAACTGTGTTGCAGCTTTTGGGCAATAAACGAGAGACATTTTACTTCTAGATAAAAACAAAGCTCATTTATGTTCCTTTGCTAAATGCAGAATCTAGTAGACAGCTCAGTTCAGTGTAAGAGAAGCTGAAGCAGTGCATTAGCGGTTACCCCAGTGGAACAGAATAGGCCATTGAGTATGGCATGTTCAGTCTAACCGCAGCTCTTTTTCAGCACAGAGGGACAAAGGCCTTTGCATTGCACGCAGTCAGTTCAGAGAGTTAAATGTGTTTGAAAAGTGGTGCAGCAAGAGAAGAATTTTCCCCTGCTCTAAGCAGGCAGTCAGCTAATGGAGCTGGATTTGCAAGGGAATTGTTATGAAGACATGCTGTTTAGAGCTCAGATTAGTAGGTTGTGTGGGTCTACTGTGTAGTAAATGGTACTGGAGGAGATAAAGTCCGAGTACACCAGTTTGTTAGGGCTGGAGAAGATAGTTCAGTTATGCTCTGTAACTACTGGTCTCATCTCTTTTCCTGTTCTGGGGAAGTGAAGGAGTGTGAATTAAGAGGTCAGTCTTTGAACATCCAATCTGATGGCCATTTCACATGAAAACAAAGAGTGATCAAAAGAATGATCTTGGCTAGAGGTTATCTTATTTCAACTGTCTACCCAAAAGACACCTCTGAGGTGGCACTTCACAGCCTTGGAAGCTTCTTCCTTCAATCAGGGCTTTTTTTTTTTTTTTTTTTTTTTTTATTTTTTTGTAATTTATACTT
>JAVCKT010020904.1:15949-27858 GCA_032273925.1 Rhynchotus rufescens
TGTGTGTGTTTTGTACCCAACGGTAAGAGAACGTTACCCTTTTGCTACTGGTGGCGGTTGGTTAGTTTGCGATTAAAGGCCTTTCTGCATTGGCATTATTGGTCCAATTGATACGTGTACTCTTTAAAGACAGAAATCTAGCTAACGCCACGTGTCTTCAGTGCTATCGGTCCTGTCCGTAGAGGGTTACCCAAAGCATGGATTTCCTTCGCACGTTACAAAACAAAACTGTACATGATATGTATTACAGGATGTATGCAGCATGGTCGGTTTTGTTTGCATCTGTTTGCTTTTTTTGTTTGTTTGTTTGTTTTGTTTTGCTCTGTTTTTTTCTCTTTTTTTTTTTCTCTTTTTTTTTTTGCCTTTTTTCTTTTTTTTTTTTTTTTTTTCTCTCAGAACGGAACTGGAAACAGCAACGTGTTTGCTCAGCAACTAATCAGGGACAATTTTAAAAATAGCCATAACATACCATACATGCTGTCTAATTCAAAATAAAAAAAACAACATACACAACATGTAAATTATTGCACAAGAGAAAGGCTCAAAGTTTGCGTAAAATGCAATAGTATTGCCCCGATACAGATCATGCATTCAAACGGTGAGAACAAAAAGAAAATAAACAGGTGTGCTGGTGACAAGCACTTTCTTAATATCCTTAGCTTCCATTACTTTAATCACAAGGGACTAGAAAACCTCTACCGGGAGCCAGGGCGGGGAGGGGGGGGCGTATTAATATACCTCTATTCAGTTTTTATATCGTTATTCAAGACTCGGTCACTGTGCCATTTTTTCATGTGTTTCTCCAGGGTACTGTACACGCTAAAAGGCATCTTACAAATTTCACATTTGTAAACGTCCTTTCCCACCTGCCCATGGGTTTTCATGTGCCGGGTGAGTTTGCTACTCTGGGCGCAGGCGTAGTTGCAGAGCTCACACTTATAGGGCCTCTCGCCTGTGTGGCTCCTTCTGTGGACAGTGAGATTACTACAGTTCTTGAAGACTTTCCCACAGTACTCACAAGTGTCGCTGCGTCTGCCCTCTTTTGAGCTGGGCCTTCCAGGGCCCGGGCCACTAATATGGGGGGTGCTCCCTCCGCTTCCCGTGCCGCTGCGGCCCGAGATCCCTCCGTCCAGCTCCCCCGGCGGCGTGGAGAAGCGCAAGCTGCCGTTCTCCGACGAGTGCTCGGAGGAGGAGGCGAAAGGCGATTGTCTGGAGTCGCCGAAGCTGAGGAAGGGGTCCTTGAGCTGCCGCGAGGCAGCGTAGCCGGCCAGCCACTGGGAGTAAACGTTTTCGGTGTTGGGCATGGCCGCGGCGGGCAGGTCAAACTCCTTCTCGAGCTTGATGCGTTTCGAGAAGGGGCTCAGGGAGCTGGGGCTACCCAGCAGCAGCTTTTTGGACAGGCCTCCGGAGGCGGACTCCCCCGGGGAGCAGCCCCGGCCGTTCACCGCCCCATCGTCAATGCGGTCGGACTCGCCGGCCACCGAGTCTTCGTCGCAAGTGTCTCTGTGTACCTCGGGCTCGGAGAGGTGCCCTCGTTTATGCTTCTCCCCGAGGACCTGGTGGAAGGCCTCGCTGAAGTGCTGCATGGAGCTCAGGACCATACCTTGCATGACGTCCGGCATCGAGCGGCTCTCCTCCACGGGCCGCGAGTTGTTCTCGTGGTGACGGGCCGCCTCCAGGTTCATCCCGAAGCCGTAGTCCGGCCTCTCGTTCTCGTTCAAGTCCTCCTCCTCTTCCTCCTCTTCCTCCTCCTCCTCTTCCTCCTCCTCCTCCTCTTCCTCGTCCCCGTTCTCCGGGATCATGTTGGGGTCGTTCTCACTCTTGAACTTGGCCACGACGGACTTGAGGGCGCTGCTGGCGCTGCCGACGAGGTCGCTGGTGCCGGGCTCGGGGGAGCTGGCCGTGGAGAGCCCGTCGTCCGACTTGACCGTCATGGGGGACGACTTGTGCATGTGGGTCTTCATGTGGCGCTTCAGCTTGCTGGCCTGCGTGCACGCGTGGTCGCACAGGTTGCACTTGTAGGGCTTCTCGCCCGTGTGGCTCCGGCGGTGCACGACCAGGTTGCTCTGAAACTTGAAGGTCTTCCCGCAGAACTCGCACGACTTGGACTTGATGGGCGGCTGGGAGGGAGGAGGCGCGGACTGGAGGGGAGGCAGGGGCGGCGTGGCCAGGAACGGGGGCTTGCTGCCCGGCTGGAAGGGCTGCAGCAGCCTTTGCATAGGGCTGGGCCGGCTCGGCGACAAGGGCGGGCTGGACGTGTTGCCGGCCAGCTCCCGCAGGCGCCGGGAGAAATCCATAGCCGGCGGCTCCATCGCCATGGGGTTCAGTCGCAGCACCCTGTCAAAGGCACTAGGGTGATGGGTGGCCAGAGCCATTTCTTCCGCACCCAGGCGCTCTATGCGATGCGGATCCAAATGGTGCCTTGGGGGAGGGCTAAAGAGGGGAGGCGTGGGTGGGAAGCGCCCTTCGCCCAGGCCCGACGCCTCTCGCGAGACCGAGCCGGGTATTCTGAGCAGGTTAAAAGGGTTATTGTCTGCAATGTGAATCCCGTGGAGAGGTGGCTGGGAAGGGCACTCTGCACCTAGTCCTGATGGGATACCAACCCGTGGCGTCAGGGGGCTGCCGTGCTCGCTTTCTAAGTAGATCCTTAAGCCGTGCGTGTTCTGTGCGTGTTGCAAGAGGAACCAGGCGCTGTTGAAAGGCTGTTTACAAGTTGTACACGTGTAGCTGCTGGGCTCATCTTTACCTGCAAAATAATACAACAGTAACATGAATGTTTAATTACTGAATTGCTTATCAATGATTGATAGCTTTTTTTTTTTCCCCCCCCACCTCATCTTTCTTTTCTGTAACATTAAATCTAAATGGGAAAACAGAAATCCCAGCCAATGTGTAATTCTGGGTAGGGCGGGCGGCCGATATGGTTAACCGTAGCCCGACTGCGCCAGCTTCCTGCCTTCCTCTCTTCCCCAAGGTTCAAAACTCAATCCAAACAGGTAACCGCAGTTAAAAGACAAAAAAAAAAAAGTGATAAAAAAGACGATTAAGTCAATTAATCTCAGCTATGACTCAGGCTGCAAGCGCCTGCTGCATACAAGGCACGAGGCGAGCTGAGCGCTCCGGGGACACCCCGTCCGAGCGCTCCAGCCCCACGCAGAGACTGCGAGGGGGAAAAGGGGGAAAGGAGCCAGGGAGGGGCTGGGAAAGGAGATGTGTCAAGTACTATTGATGAAACTGGGGAGTTTGGAGCCCTCTCTGCTCAATTTATAAAGGACCTTCTAGTCAGTGTCCAGGACTCTGCTGTTTCCCCATGCTACCTGTTTGTTCCCTTAATCCTGTAACCTCTCAGAAAGCTCATCATGCATGTGGGGTCCTCAGTGTGTGGGTGAGGGGGGTCCCAGGGCAGTGTTCACAACCGCGGGTCTGCTTTTCTGTGTAGTGACCAGAGTCAGAGACTCCTAACATCTCCCTTTCCTTTCAATGATCCAGGAGCAAACCAGAATGTTGGAAATGGGAATAACTGGTCCAGAGGGCCATGTGCTGAGCAGACCCGAGGAGGTAAGGTGCTGGAGTCTGTTCCAGCCTTGTTGCCCAAACAGGCTCTGTGTGTGCAAGTGCATATAGGTGTGTACGTATATATGTGTGTTTATATGTGTATCTGTATATCCATTTATCAGTATTTACAAAGCAATCCTGCTGGGTTCGCACCAGCTCAGCAAAGAGAGAGATGAACTTTGGTGATAAACATTTTTCAGGTTTGCTCGAGTCTTCTAGCAGAGACAAGGGCTTCAGAGTCTTCAGGAGATGAAATAATCAGTGAAAAATTCTGTATGGGTGTAGCTGCATTTGGGCTGGTTATTGGGCATTCATCTGGTATAGATAATTCCACTATAGGTGAATCATCAGATGTAAAAGGCCTGGGAAGAATCAGATGCTGAGTGTTAGTGTCTCTAAAAAATCGCTGTTTGCATAATTTGGAATGTAAAAAGAGGTTCCGGCCTGCCCGTTTAGTCTTTGCTTAGGTTCTAAAGTGTTTTAAAGTCAGATAGACAAAGCCATTGGAGGAAGAAGTGGGAGGGAAGGGGAGAGGGAATTTCCTGGTTACAAATCATTGTCAAGATACTAATTAGATTATTTCTATTTTTAGTTCACTTGGTGTTTTTTCTGTTTGGCTCATTAATGTGAGTTGAGTCTAATTTTAATGGGGCTTTTTTTATTTTAAATGTCAGCTTGAGATAGCTCCCTGCTCAGAACTGTTTTTAACTTCCCACAGCACGTGAAAGAAGGAAACAATAGAGAACTGGTACGATAGCAAAGCTCTGAGCGGGGCAGCACAGGGACAGACTTGTACTCCGTGGTCTGCTGGAAATAGAATCAGTTGGTTTGAATTAACAGTAGGAGAAGATGATTATATTATGGCTGGTAACAGTGTATGTAGTCCAGTGTGATACAGAGCTTATTCTCTGTGAAGGATGAGACAGTGAAGTATTTTCTGTACAGAGAAAAGACCCAGTGGAAAATGTAGTCGACTGGACTCACTCTGTGTGCAAACTGATACTGATTTTCATGGCTCTAGACCTTTTGCCACTAGCTGGCAGGCTACCATGCAGTTACGGGATGCTGTGATTGTGCCAAATTTGAGAACTGTCCGGTTGTCGTAAGGCAGGCCCTGCGATCCTTGCCCAAAGCCAATAAAGGGCTAGTGAGTGTTTGTCTTGAAATGCCATTAAAGCATAAAGCAACTGAGAACAGTACAAGAAGGCTCCAGATGGAATCTGTGCAGCTAAATACAGATCTCATGAACTTTGAAAACAGAGCGTGTCCCTGTTCCAGAACACCCTCTATATAGAAACGTGTTGGATGGCAGTGGTGTGCATGACACGCTCCTGTCCTGGTGGTGATTTGGTAGTGCAGGGTGCTGCCCCTCCAGAATGTGGAATCGTGTTGGTTGTGATGGCCGTGTTTGCTCCTGTTCACATGTTAAGGCTCGTCAGCTCCACAACCTCGTATGTGCTCTGGTAAAAGTACTTTACTGTTTGCATTTCTGCTTAATGTATTTAGGCAGAAGTTGAAAAACTCTTTTTAATCAGGCTGATGAACTTTACCTGAAATAGACTCCTAAAACTTTCAAAGCAGAGCGAATGGCTGTGTAGTGGTTCTGGGTGCACTGGGTCCTCCTCCAGCTCCTGCAGGTTGCATAACAGCTGCCTGGCCCGCAGGAATGCTCACTGCATTCCTGCTGCTGGCAGCCCCGCGTCCCCAGGGCATTAACTGATTGGTACATTGTCTTTTTAAGGCTTCTGTTCTGAACTTTCTCATGCCAAAGCTTTACGCCAAGCTGTAGAGCAAACACTTAGAGAACCTCTGGGGTTGAGCTCAGGCTGAACAAGGGCTGATGTAAGACTCCAAAGATATCCCGTGTGCGGAAAATCCACCCTGCTCCAACAGTGAGCAAGACAGTGCCACGCAGAGTGGAAGCAGCAGCCAGGCAGCGGGACGGAGCGAGCGACGTGAGCAGCCTGTCAGGCTGGAGCGGCTGCCCGCCCGCCCTGCGCAGGATGAGGCTCAGTTGGGATGAGCAGAGCCCCAGGAGAGCCTGAGGCACCAGAATGGGCCAGGGAGGACCAGCCAGGTAGCCCTTGCTGCTGCGCTTCCTGTGACACACGGGTGATAGGCCCACGTGTGACAGTTTGTCAGTGGGGGCTGCAAGCCCTGACAGCCTTGAGCCAGGCCATAGGAAGACTGAATTTTCCTCTGGCAAGTCTGCCTGATTAACTGGCCTTGAGGGAATTTCTGACTATAACAAGTGCTAAAATGCTGTTAAAAAGCTGCCTGGGTTTTATCTTCAGAGTCCTTTCTGTAAACATTTGTGTTGTGCAGGGGGCAACACTTGAGGGCAGTGAGGGGTTCCTAAGGAAACAAACAAGACTCCTCTGATCAGGCCAGTGATCCTGGCCTCGTGCCAAGGGAGTTTAACAATGAGAGGAGGTTCTGTGGCGAGGATGATAGCGAGAGCACAGGGCGTCCCTTGTGTTCCATGGTGGGCTGCATGAGCAGGGGCTCCTCCTGCCCCTTGTCCCTTCTGTGCAAGCCGTGTGCTCTTCTCTCTTGCAGCTGGAAGCAGAAGCTGTCTTCCGGGCCATCACTATTGCCAGCCAGACCAACTGCCCTCTGTATGTGACCAAAGTGATGAGCAGAAGTGCTGCTGACCTCATCTCGCAAGCCAGGAAGAAAGGTGAGCGGCTGCTGCTGTGCACAGCCCCGTGGGACGCTGGCAGCCCGCGCGGCGGCTCACTGCCTTTCCTCCGATTTCTTGCCGCGGAGGCTGTGCCTTGAAAGCTGCCCCGGTGCTGCAGCCCAGGGAGGCACCTGGCTCGTGGGGAGGGCCCAAGGGGCACCCAGCCGGGCGCTGCAGCCGCCTTCTGTGTCGGATCATCACACAGATCTGGGTTGTGGGTCACGGTGGTGCTCTAATCACTGGAGTTTATCCATGGCTGAGCTGTATGTGAGGAGATTCACCCACCCGTGTGCCTGGGATCTGAGCTGCTGTGTGTAGTCCCAACCTTTGCTTGATGTGGTCACTCCTGAGGAGGCCTGGGGGACTCCTTGGGTGGAGGGGAGCCGCGTCCGGCCCAGGAGCACAGGGACCCCTCGGCGCGCACGCAAGGACATCCGCGCCTGCGTTCAGCTTGCCTGTCTTCCCCGGGAGCTGGTGCACAAGGAGGCTGGAGGAAGCTCTTCCTCTGGGCAAGACCTTGCGTGTGAGGAGTGACAGCCTTGCTCTGTCGCCCACTGCTGCCCTGGCAGGAAACACATGTGGGATGGAGACACTTACGAGGAGGATTGTAGCTCGGTGCTGGTCTGCAAGTCATTCACTGTGCTAGCTGAGCCTAAGGGAGGCTGCAGCGCTTCTCGCTCGGCCTCCTGCCCGCGTGGGCGTCTGCAGGACTGGGACTTCACCTGGTGAGCAGTGAAGGAGCTCTCCACCCTCCTGCACTAACTGCTGTGGAGCTTCTGAACAGCACTGAGGCTTGGAGCAGCCCCTACAAAGGGATAAAGAAAGTGTAGAAAATGTATTTGTGCAGAGAATCTTGGAGGAGCTGGTAACTTATGGACTAACCAGTGATAAATGCACCCCTGAAGCGCTGCAGCTAGAAGCACGCAGCCAGACTGCAGAGGCTGCTTGAAAAGAAATGCACAGCTTGGCGGTCCCCACCCTCGGGTATCCGTGTGACGAGCCCTGGTGTGCAGAAAGCCCTCGGCCACCAACTGCTGCCTCCTGCCCTGCCCTGTCCCTGGAGTCAGGCTCCAGGATGTGCAGAAAGGAACCACTGTGCAAAGGAGAAACAGCATCAGGGAGAGTGGAGCCAGCCAGCACCCTTTATAAATATTTACAAGGGATAAGGAAGGAGGAGTAGAAGATGACAATGAAAGATATTGTGAGGGGTTTGCCCATCAGCTTGCTGTGGATTAAGTGTCAGGCAGCACTGTGCATCTGTGTCTGTTGTGAGCTGTTCCTTACTAGAGTTACCTGGGCCTGCCAGCTCTTTCTGTGCTGTGTCAGCTCTGAAGTGTGGCTGTCACTGCCCAGCGTGAAGCGCCTCTGCCTGGCACAGCTGATGCTGGAGCGGAGGGGACCTGGTGCCCTCTAAACTGAGGCACATTGCAGAGCAGCTCGAGTCTGGAAGCAGCAGCCTGCAGGAGGCCAGGCTGCCGGCATCACTCGTGCTGGCGAAGGCAGCTCCCCGGGGCTCTGCCTTCCCACCCTGTCCTTCCTCCAGGCTACCGGCGCCAGCACAGACTCTGCACCCATGAGTCGCTGGCCTGGGACGGTTCTGGTGCCTGTGCGTGTGATACTGGAAGGCAAGACTTCCTCTTGATACCAATGTGGACCTCTTGGAGTCCTTTCTGTCTGCTCCACTTCCCCAAATCAAAGCAGATAACGCAAAACAGACCGGTGGGGTCCTCTGGGCATGTGCTGAGCATTACCCGGGAAGGGAGGAAGCCTCAAGACTCTGACGAAACAAGATCCATCTTGTCTGCTTTTCCAGGCAATGTGGTGTTTGGTGAGCCGATCACGGCCAGTCTTGGGACTGATGGGACTCACTACTGGAGCAAGAACTGGGCCAAGGCTGCGGCCTTTGTGATCTCTCCACCCCTGAGCCCAGACCCAACGACCCCCGACTACATCAACTCCCTCCTGGCCAGGTAAGTGGTTGCTGGGACCGAAAAGTTCCCCTGGGCAGAGGCTGTAACAGCTGGTGCTACTGGTGAGGAAGGAGCAAACCTTTGGCTTTGGGAAGGAAAAGATGTTCGAGGATTTGGGTAACTTGGACGCTGCTTCAGCCTCCATCACTTCACTGTACATTATTTAATGAGCTGTCTGAGGAAATGACAGGAGGAGCCACCATAAATAAGTATCAGCAAGAAGAAAAGTACTAGGGCCAGTAGTCCTGACCCATTTACGTACCCAGAAGAAGACAAAGAAATGAGGACCAGCTAATGGAGATGTGTCAGTAATGGGGCATTCGCTCTGATTTTGGCAGGTAAGGCCTCTGCTACTAAAGAGAGGCAAGTGCAAAGAACTGCCAAGGAAGGTTGCCCTCCCAAGGAGATGCAGGGTTTGCTTGTGAGCTGGGGTAGCCCCTCTGCAGAAACAGGATGGTGAGTGAGGGCTTGGGTTGCAGCTGTGCAGAAAAAGATGTGGTGATTGCAGGGTATCCATTAACTTGCATGATTCCACTTTGTGGAATAAAAGGCGGATTTTGCTCTCACTCATATAGGTGGGCAATTGTGTCACCTGCAAAGTGTGCAAGGCCTTTAAGGGCAGCTCATGCACATCCAGCAGGGCTGGGACAGGTTTTTCCACCCTTAGGCGCAGTAAGGTATAGGGATCTGCTGAAAATACAGAGGAAGTAGTCAAATCTTGGCAGCACTTGGTAACCCCATCTCAGTGTTGAGTGTGCAGCAGCAAGGAGCAGGGTCCGTGTCCATCTGCATCCACATCCAGGTGCGATCACAAGCTCCTTCCCCCTCTGTGTGCCTGCTGAACAGTGCATGTGGCAGCTGGTCCATGTTCGCCCGTGGACATCTGACACTGAGGCAGTTGGAAATGGAAATAACCTTTGAGCTAATGCTAGAAAAATCTCCGACTAGATGAACAAGGGCTGGCGAGTCAGTAAAAGCAGTACTGGTAGAATGGCAGGTTAGGATAAAGTGGAGTTGTGCTGGGAAGGTGTTGCTGGATGTGAACGAGATGTCCTGGTTGGCATGAGAGGTGTGAGAGCGTTTGGGAGCTGGAGATGCAGCTCACCCTGGATGTCGCAGTGTGAAGGAGCCCCATGAGCCCTGGCTCAGCTAGGAAGAGCACAGTATGTGCAGACCTTAAGGACCAGACCTTAAGGTCGGGGGGAGGGAGGAGAGAGCCCAGCTCCCCAACTGCCTTATTAGTCCCCCCTTCCCCTTCAGTCTCGGATTTAACCCAACCCCCAGAGGAGAGGGGCATTTCTGAGCCTGCAGCCCCGGTGTGTCTGTGCCATGCGCTGTCCTGACGCCTTTCCCAGGTCATCTCCTGCAAGGCTGTGACACATGGAGCGGCTCCAGCCGTCTGCTTCCGCACACAAGGACATTCCCGGAGATTAGGAAGCAGGTTCTGTCATAGACCAGGTCTTGGGCTGCGCAGTCAGTCAGACATATGGCAGAAATTACTAAAGGAAGACAGAGATTACCAGTGGATTAGGAGCAGTTCACAGCCCAGGGCCCTTGTGTCCGTGTCTCCTGCCCGCAGGAGCTCCGGGAGCTGCCCTGGGCCGGCTCCTCTGGGCGTCTTCCCACTGTGCATCCCAGCCGGGCAGCCCCAGCTGCGCTGCCCCATTCTACCCTCTGCTGCCATCACGAGGAAGGGGAGCGCTGGGATGAAGCGTCACAGGATGAGGCATCGCAGCCTGGCGGCCCTGCAACGCCCTCCTTCACAAACAGGGTTCAGAGGCTGCTGTGGGCAGGTGCCTGCACGGCTGCGCGGAGACCTTGGCCCTTGTGGCTGTGCTGGGGAAGGGAAGCTGCAGCTCGGGCCAGGGGCTGCAGCCCACACTGGGTGGCACATCCGCGGTCACCGCTCCTGCCACGGCACCAGCGGTGAAACCCATCAACCTTCCAGAAAGAGCTTTTCTGACGCGGGTTTCAGTTGGGGGTGAATGCCCGTCTGTCGTGTCTCGACTCTTGTTTTACCAGCAAAACGGCTCATGCTGCTTTTGTTCCCACCACCCTTCAGTGGTGACCTCCAGGTGTCAGGAAGTGCCCACTGCACATTCAGCACCGCACAGAAAGCGATTGGGAAAGACAACTTCACAGCAATCCCCGAGGGCACCAACGGCATCGAGGAGCGCATGTCTGTCATCTGGGACAAGGCAGTGGTGAGAGGCAGAGCGGGGATGGTGGTTGCAGGGGGGACAGGCGCGGGGCTGTCCCACCATGGGGTCCCTAGCAGAATGGTGCACGCAGCCGCACGTCACCTTCCTGGCCTTGCACGGCTGAATGAGCGAGAGGGAGGCAGCGCGAAGCCTTCGGCCTGTAGTGCACACGGGTCCGGCGGGACCCTCGGGGAGAGGCAGGAGTCGAGCCCTGGTCTGGGTCTGTGTGACCAATGGTAATAAGTGATGGTGGCTCTGGGACAGACTAGGTGACACCTTGTGTTCCACTGTGCGCATGGTGCTTCCTGGGGTGGGGGTTTTACAAAGACTGAGTCATTTCTGTTGTGTTTGAGCAGGCCACAGGAAAGATGGATGAAAACCAGTTTGTGGCAGTGACGAGCACTAATGCTGCAAAAATCTTCAACCTCTACCCACGGAAGGGGAGAATAGCAGTGGGCTCAGACAGTGATCTGGTTATATGGGATCCTGATGCAGTGAAGATTGTCACGGCAAAAACTCATCAATCTGTAAGTGCTCTGTTGGTGCCTGTGAGGGCTGGCGGTGCCGCGGCTGCCCTGGCTGCAGCACGGGCTGGGCCCCGAGGGTGCAGGGTCTCACCCAGCCACAGTGCTCTCCTCAGTGGGGCTTGTGCGGCTCTAGGTACACGTGTCTCTGTGTGGGATTCCTGCCACACACAAAGGTCTCCTGACATGGGCAGCAAACTCCATTCATACCTGCCGTCCAGCCTGGCTTGGACAGCCCTTGTTGGCATCCTTGGTGGTACCGAGCTCTGAAGCAGCACGTGGAGGCTCTGGCTGGGGGGGGTCCTTGCTGTGATGGAGCCATGACCTGGAGCGGCCTCTGGAGCCGTCGAGGCTCTCGTGGCTTCCTCTGTGCACAGTGACACAGCAGCACGGGCCAGGGACAGCCGTGCGGCCCTGCTTGCGCCCGCCTCCCCTCACCAGCCGCACCGCTTGCTGCAGGTGGCCGAATACAACATCTTTGAGGGGATGGAGCTGCGTGGGGCGCCGCTGGTCGTCATTTGCCAGGGGAAGATCGTGCTGGAGGAGGGCAACCTGCATGTGACGCAGGGCACCGGACGCTTCCTGCCCAGCAGCCCCTTCCCTGACTACGTCTACAAGCGCATCCAGGCGCGCAGGAAGGTGAGCGGGGCAGCCAGGCGTCTCCTGCCGGAGCTGCCCTTTCCACAGCTGCTTGACTCTGCACCTGGAGTCAGTGCAGGGCAGGCAGCCCACGCCTGCACCAGGGCGTCCGAACCTCTGCCCTCCCTGTTGCTAACCGGGCTGCACCCGAAGCAGGCGGCGCTGTGGGGCTCAGTAGTGACTCGTGCCTGTCCTGGGGCTCCCCCTTGCTGTCCTGCTGCAGAGAGGAGCTGAATTTAAAAATGTGTCGAGGGCAGGAAAGAGCCAAGTCACACAGCAAAAAAAAAGGGTCTGGGAAAGGCTGTGCCCGGGGGGGTGGTTCAGGGCCCTCATGGTG
>JAVCKT010020904.1:30566-48854 GCA_032273925.1 Rhynchotus rufescens
GGGGGCGGGGCTGCCGGCGCGGCCCCGCCCCCGCGGGCACTGGGCGGCGCGCCTGGGTGCAGCTGGGGTGGGGCCCGGTGGGCGGGACGGGGTGGGCGTGGCCGGTCCAAGTGCTGGCCCCGGAGGCCCCGCCCCGCGGTGACGCCCCCGGAGGCCCCGCCCATCGCCGGGAAGGAGGCCGCAGTGGGCGGGGCGCAGCGGCCCCCGGGCGCCCTCAGCGAAGCGGGGCCCGGCGGAGGCGGGAGGCCGCGCTGCGCACCGCCCTCAGCGGGGCAGCGGCCCCGGCCCTCCGCGGCCCAGCGCGCCTGGAGTGACCCCGGCCGCTGCCCCTGCAGCCCGGCCTGCGAGGAACGCCCGGGAGCAGCGAGGGAACGCGGCGGCACCGGGAGCCCCGGGTGAACGTGGCTGCAGGGCAGGGGGGCGCCCGGCGCAACAAGGGCAACGCGGGCACCGGCAGCGCAGGACGGGGGCAGTGCGGGTGCCCAGAGCTCAGGACAGGGGCACCTCTGCGCCTGCCACCCCCACCTCAGGGCAGACGCCGCCCGGGGAAGGAGCCCTGGTCCCGCACCCGGAACCCAGCCCGATGGGACAACCCTCCCTGCCAGCCACCCTGTCCCACTGCCACACTGTGCACACTGACCCTGCTGCCTGCGTGGCTGAACCTGCTTCTCCATCACATCTGTTCCCACATGGTCACATTCGTGGCACCAAGAAAATTCAAACACAACAGGATGCGATTCTAACTGTGCAAAGTGTTGGGAGGGGGCGCGGGCGCCGCGGGGCCGGGCGGGCGGCAGCTCGCGTGGTGCGGCCCGTGTCCGGCTCAGGCATTGTTATTCTGGGTGTCCTCGTGGCGTGCGGCGCTGCCCGTCGCTGCGGTCGTGCTCTCCTGGATGTCGTTGTGGTGTCTCGCCCTGAACGGAAGAAAGGGGTGCTGCACCCCTGCATGCAAACACTGTCCTTGGGTGGCAGGCCCAGCACAGCTCTTCATGCGGGAGCGTGGGCCCTGCTCCCAGCCCTCTAATCATCACCTCTGTCTCCCAGCGGCTTCGGAGCTGCCCCTTCCCAGAGCTCATTCCACAGGGAGCCTGCGGGCTGCTCCGGCCGTGGCAGAGGCTCCTGGGAGCGGCCCTGGCCCAGCAGGGTCACGGCGGCCGCGGGGCCCAGCCCAGCGGGCGCCGCGCACCAGCACAGAGCGGCACTGCTGAACTGGCACCAAGGCAAGAAGGTGCCTTGTGGCAGAGCCAGCAGCACCAGCTTGTCCCGGGGCTGCCACCCCCGCCCCAGCCCCCATGGGCCACCAGGAACACAGGAACTATGTGCGGGCAGGGGCTCACAGGGCTGCTGTGGCTCTGGTCTCCTCCCAGTGCCCACAGGGAGGCTCTTGGTACTGGCACCACCTCCCCTGTGCCCACCCAGTCACGTCAGGACTTACTTCTCTCTGTTGAAGATGATGAAGTCTCTCTGCAGTATCTCCAGGTGCTTTTGAAGATGGCAGGTCTTCCACATTGGCATGAAAGATGGGAAAAGGAATCAATTCACAGTTAACACAAAACTGGTATCGCAAGGACAACTTAAAGGCAGTAGATACAGTTAGATATAGAGTATTTCTAGTGCTGCAGTTGGCAGAAAGGCATTAGCACTCATGCTCCTAACATTTAAAACTGGCGTGTGGGGTGTGTATGCACTTCAAATTACACATCTTGTTTCCACAGGGATTTTGCTATTGCAGAAAACCTAAGACCTCTGCAAATGCATAGAACGGGTCAGCAGTGACAGCTCTGGGCCTCGCACTGCGGCCGCAGACTCACTGCACACACACAGGTCAGTACAGTGCAAAGGGAGGGAGGCAGCAGCTGCTTCCCGCTCCCATGTGCAGGGAGCAGCAAGGAGGGACATTGGAATCTGGGCTGCTCCGCAGGAGGAGCCCCGGCTGCTCGGCTCCAATCCGCTCCTACACAGAAGGCTGCTTAACGAGGCCCTGGAAGCAGGACCTGGAAGCAGGGCTGGAGCTTTGTGCCCTGCAGGACGTGCCAGCTGACACACTCATCCCCGCGGCGCTCACGGGCCAGAACCGACACCGCACAGACCCAGGAACCAACAGCAGCAGGTGTGGGGCTGGGAGCGCTGCGGAGACGCGTGAAGTTTCTCCACGCTGTCCATGCAGATGTGCCGCATCCCAGTCCTGGGCAGGCTCCCTGGTCCCTGGGCAAGGCCAAGGCGTCTCTGTAGGGCAGCTGGGGCGCACGCAGAGCCCCGCACGGAGCCCGGCCCCTCCACTGTGAGCACCAGCCTCGGCACTGCTACCAACGGGGCGCAGGCCCCAACACCTTCAGTGCCACTGAGGCGGCCCCGCCACTCACTGCCTTCCTACGAGCTCCTCTCCTCCGAGCCACTCCTGTCGCAAACACCCGTGGCACCAACAGCACCTTGAGGTGCTGCTCCTTGCTGTGCTCTGCTCCTGCTTAGAAACAATGTTGAAAAAATCTGTCTGCCCTGCATGTAAAAGCAGAGCAGGGAGAGAGGCAAGGTTGTCTCTGCCATTCAAGGATGCTTTTGAGCTGGAGGGAACCGGCAGACGAGGTTGTTTTACCACCCTCAGGGAATCTTCCCATCTGCTCAGGCTACAAAACTGGCCTTTTAGTGCCTAGAGTTAAGTTTGGGACTATGGACTCCGGAGAAGGGAGGTGAAAGGGAGCAGGGCTGGAGCAAAGAAAGAGATTTTCCATTGTGTGAGGAAAGGCAAAAGACATGGGAGAGGCCGGGAGGGCTCTAGTACCCAGAGGAGATGCTGGTTTATGGAGCCGATGACCACAGTCCTCCCAGATCACAACCCGAGAGGCCCTTCAGTCTCTGACAAGGCAGGATTTGTCCCACAAGCCTCCTTTGGAAATAAAACATTTCCAACCCATCTTCTTCTTTTCCTTTTTGAATGATTATAGCATTCTAATTATGGAATTTATGAATAATTATAATTGATTCTAATTATACAATTTAGGAAGCATACTGGCTTCCTAAACCAAACCCACTGTCCACTGCACAGAACAGGAACTCCAGCCTCGCAGAACAATCTTGTCATCTTCAGCAGTAAAGGACACGCTGCTTTGTGTCCACTGGTAATAAATAAAAAAAGATTCAATTTTGTGTTTGAAAGCGCTGTTCTGAGATTGTGATAAAATATTTGAAGTATTCAGAAGTGCAGCTGACCTTTAAATAACTTTGCTAAAGAAATTCTCTCACCTGTGAGGAACTGCTTTTGCTGGTATCTTTCTCCTTTTTAGCCAGGCGCTTTTTTTTCTTATGAAGAGGTTTGGATTCTAGGATCATTTCTTCAAGTTCAAAGGTTGGGTCACAGTTCAGTCTGCCCTTCTGGAGGAAAACAGAAAGGTTGTCTTAAGTGATCAATCCTTGGCTTAACGAGGCTCTTGCAAATTGGACAGTGAGAAGTGAATTTTGTAAACAGTAAGCTAATTACAACTATACACACAACTGAAGTACCTGTTGCTTCCCCATTTTTTTAGCTTTATCAGTTCCCTCAGCAAGGGGGGCGCTGTCAGGGTCTGTATCACTTGGGGGTTAGTGCCTGCAATCAACACACGGGCTGCTTTGCGGTCACGGCCAGAACGCTGCTTGCCGGGTGGGCTGCCGCCTTCAGGGGCTTGCAAAGCGTTAGGGGGTGGCCCCCTCACCTGCAAAGCTGCTTTACAGCAACACACACGTACCCTGACCAAGGGAAAACCAACAGAGAGGAAAACACGTGCAACCAGCCAGTGTCCAGAGCTTAGCCCACTGCTGGGTTGGCTGTAAGTGAAAAGCAACTGGAGTAGGGTGGCACAGGATGGTCCCTGGGCTTTTTTCCCCAAGGGTTATATACATATACATACATATAAGTACAGGTACTTACACATTCCCTCTCAACCTTCTCTTCTCCAGGCTAAACAGGCCCAGCTCACTCAGCCTCTCCTCATACCCTCTCTAGAAGCTCCATGTCTCTCTAGTCCTGGGGAGCCCAGAACTGCCCCCAATGCTCCAGTGCTAGTTTATACTATTACCTCTGTATATACCAAACTTACATGCTAGTTTACTCCCATTTGAAAAGGATCAGATACATGGATTTACTGTGCTTTAACTGAAATTGCCTTACTGTGGGAATGAATTCTGGCATTATCCGTTTTTGAAGAACAGCGTCCCAGTTCACATCTGACAGGTATGGAAAGTCCTGGATATCTTTCAGCTGAGAAAAACGCTTCTCGGGATTTGGCTCAAGCAACTGCAACGAGAGTTAAATAGAAGGGGTTGGGAGAAGAGATCCCAAACGACCAAATGAGATTAGGTGCATACAAACATGTTTGCTGCTAAGTTCCCCCACATAAAAGCTAGGACACAGAAATAACAATGAGATTTTTGAATATATATCTGTCAGCAGCCACTTTGTAAAATGTACCAATTTTGCCTTTGATAGCTAGAAGCTGTTCCCTACTGCGCTTTTCAGTGGGTACCCAGGGAATGCTTTAAATACTGTGGTAATATTATGTAGTTATAAAGGCAAGGGAGAAAGTTCTCAAGGACAACTTGGTGTATCACTTGTTATTGGGCACAGCTCTGAGGCCTGTGCAGGTTTTCAGTTTCTAGAACTGGGCTAGACTCTAAGTCTGGCCGTGCACCGCCAGGTGAGCAGAGCACAGGGAGGATGGAGAGGGGCCGAGGCCCTTCCTGCTCTGACCTCCAGCCACGGGGTTCGCACGGCCAACGGCTTCTTGCACCGTGATGCTCACCCGGACACAGCCGCAGAGGCCTCTGCCCTGAGCAGCAACACAGTCAGTTCTTACTAGTAAGTTAAGCACAGGTGTAAATTACTAAGAACAGTGGTAAGAGGGATTGCATCAGGCAGCCCAGCAGCCCAGTGTGAGCAATCATCCAGGTGCTCTAACAAGTCCTTTCCTTTTTCCAAGGGGACTTTGCAGATTCTGTTTAATTTTTCCTGTGTACTTTCTCAGTTATCCAGTTAATTAACATCCTAGCAGGAATAGTTTTATTGACTTTGATATCAGCAGCGCTTTTACCGTCCATACGTTTGTATTACCAAGGGATATATATGCACTTAACTCTTCTTTGAAGAGTTCCAGGATGTTCTAGGATTAAGCACTGCATAAGCTCTTACTAATATACTCTTCAAAACCCTAGCAGGAGAAACAGACAGGCTGGGATGTAGGATGTAGCTAGGATGTGAGTAGCAGCAGGACACACTAAGAAGCAAAACCTGCCCCACCAGGGTGCCCGAGCCGCAGGGGCTGCTCATCTCTCCTGTCTGAACTCCGTGTTTTAAGTCCTAACGTGAGTGATGTGGGTCTGCTATGAATGATCATTTTCTTTGACCCTCAACAAACAGGAGAATTCACAGGAGATATCTGAGCCAAGACAAAACTCCAGTTTGCCTCATATATAATACAAAGGGCTGTTAAACCAGATGCAGAGGAACGCTTGGAAATCTAAACAGTTGTGACACTGCATTATTAATTCACAAGGTAGGCTGTATGGCTTGCAGCATGTTGTGGTTCAGAAAAAGCTTTCAACAAACAAACAAAAGTAAGTAACAACACAGAGGGCATCTGCGGTAAAAATTCTTCTCTTACTGAAATTCTATCTCCATTTAATTTTAAGTAAATAGGTATAATCTTCAATCTTCTCCTCGGAAAATACGTCATTTTACTGTATCAGCAAAGTATTGATATCAATATTCAGTTCCAAGTGGTGCCCTTTTGGAGAGACAAAGTTATAGGAGAACTGGAAATGAACACTGAATACATCCATAAGAGAGAGACATCAGTAGCAGCCTTGTTTGGCAGTGCAAACTTCACCACTGTTAGTCCAATAACAAGTACCATTAGCTGATTATATTAGTTCAGCTAGAACATGCAAAGCTAGCTATTTATTGTGTAGAATCACCTGGAGGTTTCTAACATGGGGCCTGGACACAGTTTGCAATGAATCCCCACAACTTACCACAAGGGCCGTGAAGCACAATGCAAGGACAGCTGCTAGTTTCAGCAGGCTCCCAGATACAACACATCCATGTTCCTGCACTATCCAGCCCCACAGCTGCCCTCACCTTTTTGATCAGTGACACCATTTCGTTGGACCAAGCAGCTGGGTACATTACTGTAGCTGTCCTGAATACATGAGCAATTTCATTTGTCGAGGTGTTGGAGCGAATGTGGTAGGGTCTCTGTGAAAAATACAACATGGAAAGCATTTTAATGCAGCTTAAAAAAAAAAAAACAAAACACCTTGGGAAATCTTTTTAGGGCAAGACAGCTCCAAACAAAGTCTCTTTACACATTCCTCAAACCTCCCACTGCTGCTCTAGATTGAACCATTGAAACTCTGTCACTGTGGGATCTTAAATCAGTTGAAGTAAACAGAATACTACAAAACAAAATAATAACAACGTCAGCAAGAACAACAGTAATAACTAGACATTTAAACAGCATGATATGTAAGGGGCAAAAACAAAGATTAGAGTTATTAAGCAGCCTGTGTTTTCTTTGTCTAGCCAATATTTGTATCTTAAAGAGATATCAAAAAGGATTTTATACAGTGCTATCATAGGAACATTCCCAATACTCCCTATAAAAAGTGTGGATGTTTTCAATTCTTTACTCCTGTTGGAGATGTCGCAAGTAAGAGGATTAGGATTTCTCCCTTCTTTCCTTTGGAAAGTTCACCACTACAGAAAAAACATCATATGAAAAATACTGCCCCAAGGAAGGTGACTGAACAGATATCCTAAGCATAACATCGAACCCAGTTCCATGGTAAGCAGAAACCTGATCTGGGTCTGAGGACTGCCTGACTGCATATTCCAGGTGAAATGCAGTTGGACTACTCCTGACATATGTTCATTTAGGATAATTAATCTAAAATTATGTGCCTAGACAAGGGAAGCATGCCAATTTGTTACCACACAGGTAAATACTCACCTCTGCTTTTAACTTCTACACAGAGCAATATCACAGCTTTACTTAAGAAGAGAATTTGCAAGGGGTAGAGTCTTTGCATTTTGAAAGACTTTTGACTCCCAGATTTTTTTTTACAGAATTTCCGAGGTTTTACATATTTACAAAATAATAATTACAATCTGTGATATGCCATGAGATGCACTCTGTTTAACAGGTACAGATGCTAGATGGCACTCAAGCTTTCTCTTCATTTCTCCCCTGAGGTGACCACCAATAAGGCTGCCATCTCATCATCACGGTGCCGCGATGCTCGAGTACCAGCATTCTGCTCTCAGGTTTGAAAGCAAGACCATCAAGCCAAGAGTCAATGTGATGAACAGTCTTGCAATTCAGTGAAATTTCAATATAGAAAATTCAAGTATTACATTAATATTTATATGATGGACACAGAGCTTCAATCATCCAACACTTGAGAGAGCCATGTTATTTTAACATGTCCTAACTTTTATCAAAACGTGAGGACTGATTTTAGACTAATTTCTTACCTATATGTTTTGCATATCATAGAAAGACAAGGTTTTTCTATGCTCACAAAGTGTTTAACACTTCTGCTTAGAAGAACATAATTCAAATAATTTTATTTGCATCTTTTACAAAATGCCTCCAAAACATCTAATTACTGCTCCACAAGGCCCACAACATGAACTGAGCCAGAAGCAGAACACTGATATGATGACACATGAATTGTGCTGTACTGTCAACTCACACCTGTGGTGTGAGTTACTACTGCCCAACCCATTCAACCTTATTGCAATGGTAATACAATTTTTTGCAAGTTTTATTTTTTTCTTTAGGAGCTCTTAGACGTGATTGGAAGGATTCTGATGAAGATTTGGTTTCTACTGCATATGTTGTAATTAACCTTGAAGCCTTGAATTTGTCTCAGGCCTTTCATTCCTGCTGTCAGGTGTTAATCTTTCTATGGAGTGTTTAGAGAGACACACAGTGGCAACTGCTGCATGTTACCTACCCGGGTTCTTAGCAGCTCGTAGGCAGTGATTCCTAAGGACCACCAGTCCACAGCGAAGGAATAGCCAATAGGTTTTGTGGAGTTAAACATTTCAGGTGCTGTGAAATGCAGGAAAAAAAAAAAAGGTCAAAAAAGGTCATTTGCCTTACTGCCTTCTCAAGAAATCAGCAACACAGAATGTTTGCTTCAGTGATGCAGAGAGCTCCCCTAATCACCCTGTCATAGACACAAATCGCTTGGTTCTTTTTCTCCCTTGGAACAATGTCTTGCCATGCAGAATAATGCAGAATGGTAGTGGAAGGCTCAACGTTAATGCCCAGAGCACACGCTGATGTCACCACAGAACAATGCTGGGCAATGCGTTACTGCTGCTCCCAGCACCTGAACGGGAGCACCCACTGATGCCACGTGCTGCTCCCTGCTAGGTGGTGCATTCCGGTGCACAGCCAGCACTGGCACAGGTCTCAGCTGGCAGCTCAACCCAGGCACTCGTCCACACTCCAGCATTTGGGCCCTGCTGACCACTAGCATGGTAGGAAGCACCTCCCACCGTGTTAAAATCCAGACAAGCTTTCAGCTCCTCTGCGCTTTTTCACACCTCTGAAATGGGAGTGACAATGATTGCTAACTCTAATGGACTGCTGCAAGACCTGATGTGTATAAATGATGGAATGGCGTTGAGTGTATGCACATACACTCAATGTACATATCTATTGTATAGCAATAAGGAATTCACCACTCCCTCCTTGCTTTTGTGCTGTATAAAGAACTAAGAAGTCTAACACCTGCTCTGGTGCAGAATTACTTCTACATTGCTCTACTCCCATTCCTGGGCTATCCAAGAGACTCCCAATTCCCAATATGTATGTATTCTCCAATTTCTCTCCCCTCAACCAAGAAAGCAATTCTGCCTTTTGCTGACACAGGACTTGCCTGTTATCTCATAGTAAATATGCCTCAGAATAACATCCTAATTCACTAAGTCTTGACCTAAAATTGACCTGAAAATCTTCTCACTTCCCTTAGAAAGCCTCTCTGCACTTCAGCTAGAGCTCAAGGAATATTTCTTCTTTCAAAGCTGTTCCCTTCCCACTCATTTCTCTTTGCTCATATTTAAAGTCTTTCAATCTGGCAGAAACTAAATACAGCCTCACAGAATGAATGAAAGCAGCTCTTTAGGAACATTAATATGCAGCGTAAACATGGACACAGTGCCAACTACGCCCTTGGCAGAAAAAAGCAAGTCTGAACTGAACTAAGCCTGAAAAAAAGGTTTTTAAGGAGGAAGTTACTAGACTAACAGGAAACGGGTACAGGGATTGAAATGCCTTCTCTCTCATCAATAAATATGAGATTGAAGAGAACTACCGTAGGATTTTTTTGTGGGAGTGAGATGGAAAGCAAGAATTGCTCTAGAAAACCCACAAAATAAAACAGGAAGCTGTACTTCTGTTTTGTATTTTCCCTTTTAAAAGGCCTGTGCCAGGTGAAAGATGCATCTTGTTATTCAGCTCTAAAGGAGACTCCTAAGAGCAGGGGAGCTCTTTCTGAGGGGTCTCGGTAAGCCACAGCTGTGAGGAGGTTTTTCTGTTTTCAAAGTCTTGTGAAAATAGGGTGGGTTGTATTAGCTGTACAGAAATGCTATTTAGTGCTCTTGCTTCATTTAAGAAAGTCAAATTTTGGCTTATCTAATATCAAGCCTTTTCTGTGTGGTGTTTGCATAATGGCCTTACAATATTACCTCAAAATGTTTCCTTCTGATCCATTTCCTGCACGTTAATGCTTCCAATCATGTTAATGCTTTTCTACTATATATGTATTAACTGTACTTGAAAGACAAGTATCAGACAGGTCTCTACCTGCTTGTCTGCTTCACTGACCAAGCCAGTAAATGGGCATAAGTACCTTTTCTGCAGTTTTTCTAAAGAGAGGGAGAAGAGTGGTATAAAAAGCTAAACTTGCTGAGTAGGAGAGAAACAAGGTCTTCATGGGGAGACACACTGTGTGCCCGCCTTCCGCATGCATACACTGACTTGCTCGTGTGTGCAGGATACACTTGGGAATAACAAAAGCAGTCTCATTAATAAAAACTGGGAATATATTTTCTGCAGAGAGGGCCACGATGACTTCTGTGTTTAGCTGCTATGACATGAAGTATTGCAACAAAATCTCACTCTAAAAAGGTACCATAAGAACAAGCAAGAAACTCTACCAAGGTAGAGAGACAGCTTAACAGCAGGATAGAAAATTTATCCTAACCTCTAGGGGCTTGAAAAAGTCAATCACACTCAATTGGATGAACAGATTTCAGCTCCCTTGTAATGACCCAGGTGGAATTATTACAAATTTTGAATACACAGCCCTAGGGGATCAGGGCAGCAAACCTGATCCATCACACCTGTGAACTCTCCACTTCTGCCTGATTCACGGCTCCTGTAGGGCTGGTCCACCTGCTCCTGAGTCCCTTTGCCTTGGGACAGCACAACTGTGTGCAGTCCTACAGCTGCCTGGCACATTTTGCTGCAAGGAATGTGTCCCATGACTTTGCCTGGAAGGGAAAAAACTCCCTAAAAATTGCCTTTCATGTGAATCAAAGAAGGGGAAGGGGACAGCATGTAACCATAGCAACTAGCTCTGCTACTGAGCACAGCAGAAAGCTGGAACTTTGTGCCATTTCTCACAGAAAGAACCCCGTGCTCCAAGCCACGCAGTGCAGAAAGTCACTGTGCAGATGTGGGGAGTATTGGGTAACTGATTGTGTCTTGCCCTCCAGAGCCTGGTATGTGCTTTTCTCTTCTGTGCATCTGAGTTTCTAGAGGTACATATAGCTTGTTTTCACTTATTGGTGAAATAGCCAAATCCATTAACATCAGCAATCTAGGTACAATAGAGGAATTTTAAAAGATCAAAAAAAAAAAAGGCTCAGAATTTATCTTCCAATTGTGTTAACTTCTACACCCTTGTGCCCCCTGGGGCATCAATGGGTATTCAATATCTTTGTATGCTGCAGTCCCATGGCTACCCTTTCCCATCTTTCCTGCTATAGGAAAAGAAGAAAGTTTTACTTGGTGCAAGAGATAAAGCACATGCAAGAGAGGCCTTAAAGTCCATTCTTTGCCTAATATACTTGACCTAGACAGAGTAATATGAGTTTTTAAAATGCCAGTTTAGATAAGAAGTGTTTGAAGTAGGCTTCCCTTGTTCTGCTGTATGAAATCAGTATATGGATACACATTTTTCAATGGTTTTGGAGTATTTTTAGAGAGGGCTTCCTCTATAACCTTCCTTATCCTTTCTCATTTCAAACAAATGTGCGTATTCTGTTACACGCAGGGACAAGAGAGCTCTAACGCTCATCAAATCTCTATCTCTGTACCTGCACTGCCCTCAGATCAAGCCCATCAAACAGCAATTCAAGCATCTGGGATCTTCACCATCCTTACCCATATATGGTTTAGTGCCAGCAATTGTGGTGACTTGTATTTCTTTAGTCAGCATTGTGGCGATGTTGAAATCAGTGATATGCACGTGTCCTGAAAAAGAGAGGTTAACGAGTAACTGAATTTGCTTTAACTTCATACTAGAAATAGCTTTGAATCAGAAACATAATAAATTCTGTGAAAATATTTTCTACAAGAATATTTTCAGAGAGAACTGATGGGTAGTAGTTCACCTATATGCTGTTTACCAATATATCTTCAAGTGGTAGTCAATCATAGAATCGTTATGCTTGGAAAAGATCTAAAATATCACAGAACCACAGAATCCTTAAGGTTGGAAGGGACCTCTAGCAATCTTCTAGTCCAACCCCACACACACACAGGGGCACCTAGAGCACGTGGCACAGGCTGCATCCAAGTGAGTTTGGAAGATTTCCAGAGAAGGAGACTCCACAGTCTCTCTTAGCAGCCTGTTCCAGGGCTCCGTCACCCTCATTGTCAAGAAATTTCTCCTTAAGTTATCATGGACCAAACTTTTGGTGCCTCAGTTTGTGGCCATTTGCTCCAGTCCTATCAGGGGCCACCACTGAGAAGACGCCACCCCGTCTTCCCCCCTCTCTCCCTCCAGGTATTTCTATACAGTGATAGGTCCCTCCTCAGCCTTCTCTTCTGCAGGATGAAGCCCACTGCTCTCAGCCTTAAGAGCAAGACCATGGTCATCGCTTTGACTGTTCCCAAATTTTGGGCAGGGAGACAGGAAGATAACTTTTTTCTTTTTTTTCCCCTTAAGAAAAAAAGCCTACCATATTTAATATTTTAAAATATCTACTGATATTTTCAAGCAATAAGTATTTGACCTCTTAGTCTACTTTATATATTGGTCTTTCATGCTCTAATTGAATACTGAGAGGACATACAATGAAATGCTTTGTTTTTGATGAAAGCCACTCTGAGGGAGAATTCCCACCCAGACTCATTGATTTCTTTCTTGCATTTCATTTCAGTGCTGCTGAGAGACTTTCCTCAGTTCAGACCATAACTTGTTTTATACTTTGAAGTGGCCTGAAGCTGACATGAGGAAAGGCAATTTTATATACTGTATATACCCCATTCATAACCTTCTTTCAGTGATGGGTTCAGTGTTCAAGTATCAAAATCCTTTTCTGCTTCTTAACACTCATGCCACTGACTTTTCATGACTAATAGAAAAAGCTGATTGCTGCAGTCTGGAAAAGTAAGACTTCTTTCAGACAGAACCTTGTATTACATTTCTGTACCATATTTGGTATAACAAAACTTCAGTTTGTGAAAGGACACAGAATTACTAACACAGTAGAAGAACCCAAGAATGGTAACTTTGAAAAATACCTTAAATATCATTTGGTTGCCCTTTTTTGCAGGTGAAAGGAGACTGTTGCATAAATTGGAAAGGCTGAGGTGAGAAATTGAAACTTGGCATTTCTGGTTGATAGCATTTCTATGTTGTTTACTGCACAGAAGTCCACACCACACACCCTTGGTACAGAGGACTCTTAACCAGGTGTTACTCTGCCATACACATAAGAGGATGACTAGCGTATAAGAGTCAGAGATTTGCAGTCTGGATATAACTCCAGAAAAGAAACAGCAGGACCAGAGAAAAAGATGCAGAAGGAAACACCACAGTTGTCAATGTGTATTTACTAATGTTTGTAATTCAGCATCAGTAACTACCTGTAACATAGACATTGCCTTAAAAAAGTGCCAGTAAGAATCAGCTGTTGTTAAAAAAAGCAGTGCTGGTGAGTGTGCTCAACACTGGCTTTCTTTAGGTAATCTCATGTGTTAAATATTTATCTCTATTTGCTCCTCAGCGGAACAAAATCTTTGCTTAATAGCAAGCAAAAGAGGGCAGGACAAGAAATTCAAACATCACGAAGATCCTCAGGTGGGGTAGGAATGCTTTCTGCAGTCACTGTTGCAGTGTGTACAACTGCTGCCTGCAAACTGGAAAGGAAGTAAAAGCAGTGAATGAACTTCTTTATTTCTGCTTATTCACTCAGATCATTTCTACTTATTCACCCGTCTGGCCAACCACAAACATGTTATCAGTACAAAAATCGATTTACTGAAGCAAATTTCTCTTTTTGAATCTCTTGCATTAGTTCAGCCTTATTTTCCCTGATGAAATGCTAGCAGTCATTGCTTCTCCCTGGGCTCAAGCACTTTCTCTTAATGCACTGAATTGACTCATCTTGACAGCGCTGGACTTACCAAAAGCCATCACAGGTTTGGCATGTTGTGTTCTACAGACTCATCACGTGCCTCTGTAGGCAGCTGAATTGCCATCATTTCTTCTAACTGCAGAGATCAAGTCAAATGCCTTCTACCAAAGGAGACAGTATGAGAATATTTCCCCGAGTCACTGTCTTTAACAGCTATAAATTCACTACTGTTGTATTTTACAGTTAAAGGAGACTAAGATCACCTTTACATATGGTTAAAAGAGGATACGTGGTTAATGAACTCATGTTGTCTTGTTGGGGTGCTATGCAAGATTTAAGCAAAACTCTAAAATCCCGCCCAAGTATCTTTGGTGTGAGAAAAGTGATTTAAGTCTGCCTGCTGAAAATATTTACAGTGGGCAAATCTGGGGAATCAAAGTAGAGTTTTGTGATTTTCTGTTCACATCCCTGCCTGCATTTCTTCAAAAGTAAGCGTGTACATACTGCATGCAAAGGACAGGGGCCCCTTCTCTTCCCCACTTGCAGCACATTGTCAGAGTGCAAAATATATTCTGAATCATAAGCGAAGTCTAGGGAGGGGCCTCGCACGTACCTGTCACTGCATCCCTGTGATCCCAACCACTGCTGCGGGGCTCAGGAGGATGGGGTAGGGATAACCCCGCAGGAGGCCTGGGATTTGGCCCCAGCGCCAGAAGGGAGCAGGTTAAGCTCTACACAAACCTGGGCCCGCTCAGTGTTCGGGTGTAAGCTTTGGAGGACAAGGACCATGTCTTTGCTAAGCACCGGACTTGTTAGTACTGAGCCATGGTCAAAACACCTCCAGCCACTGTTGCTGTCCACACAAACTAGGCAGGGAGGCAACCACTGCTCTGAAGAGTCTTTGAATTGTGTCTCAACCATTCACCTTTCATCTCCCCAGCACGAGCTGGCAAAGATAGACACTTCACCTCTTCCCCATAAAGTTATCGTTCAGCTTTTCAGCAAAGTCATATTCTATTGTCAATTAGCAATTTCATTATCTCCTGCCTCAAGCTGGGGAAAAAAAGGCGTTGTGTTCAGCTCACCAGGATGGCTTCTCTGCTAACTGCACTACTCAGGCCACAGTGCTCTGTGCACCCCTGTACTCCGTGTGGTCACGGCCTCACCAAGGTACAGATTTTCTTATCAGATCTGTGATGCTTCAGTGAGGCTTGAATTTGGAGAAGGAAACAAAGAAAAAACAGCAGTCCCTCTGGTTAGCCATCTGTACTGCTGGAAGAACATGACTGAGGTGTCAGAGCACATCTCTCAGATGCTGCCTGATGGATTTGTCAAGAGCACCTCTCTCGCTGCTTACAAAATCAGACAGGTCCTCTTTACCTGCAAAAGAACCAGCATCAAATCGTTGGGGAGTACTTGAAAGAAAAGAATGATGTACCCAGACAAGGCATCTGTGTGCCCTTTATATCCTTCCATCCTTTTTCTTTTCAGCTTAGTCTCTCACTCCACTTTGTAGAAGACTGTTTTGATAAGTATGAATTATAAAGACTATTAATAAAAGATTGATATTCCAAGCACAAATATGTCCTTCTCTGCATCTCATTTAAATGATTCACTTCAAATAAACTGTAAGTCTTCTATCAACCAGCCCACTTGGGAACTTACCAAATTATGCCAATTAGGCTGCAGGAGAAGGCTCAGCAGGGTAGGGTACTTAGCTCCACAGTGACTGCAGTGGCACAGAACAAAGAACTGAGCAGATGAATGGGGACATCAGCTACTGAGAGAAAAAAGGACAAGACCAGATGTTCCACTGAGCTTCGGGGTCAAATCCCAAGCTGGCGTGCTTGCAATTGCACAAAATCTACAACTGGGGCCAGACTCTGAAGAGAACACAACCAGGCAGGAGAGCTGCACCCTGGGCACTGCATCCTTCCTCAAATTGCACCCCTCACGCTTGAAATTTGCGCTTTCAGATCAAGCACTTGGTTCTCCTGAAAATGCAGGCTGTGTTTGAGTCCTAGGGGTAGTACAGAGGCATAAGCAGTTCGCACTGTGCTGTGCATTAAGGCAAAGAATCTTTTTGAACACCTCTTATTACATAATTCCCTCACCTTTCTAGTACATCCTTGTGCAGACAACAAAGAAAGCATTCCCAATTAGATGAAGAGACAGACGGAAGAGCTGTAAAGTGCTGAGTCTCTTGGGCAGACTGTATCCTCATTTATTAATCCGAGAATAAATACTGAAAATTAAACCTGTAAGACCAGGCTCTTACACTGCCCTTGCATCCCTGTTGTAGAGATATTTAACAGTACTCACTGACCAGAAGATAGGCACACTTGGCTGTGCCTTGTTTAGCTTCAAGTCACTTCCATTTTAAATAGACTGCTGTGAACAGCAGCTGCAAAGCAGGCGCAAGACTGTAAGAATGAGGGCGGCTGCCACCTCCACATGCACCCCAGAAACAGCAGTGGGGCCCCCCGCGCCGCCAGCACCACAGCACAGAAGGGCTGAGGTACCCACAAGAGCTAATGCTGGGCAAACACACGGGAGGTTCTTCCAAAAGCCTTCAGTTTTACTATACACAAAACTGAAGTTTTTTTTCAGTTTTATTAGACAAATGATCTGGCCAAAACTTCCTGAAGAATTAATCAGAATTCCTGGGAACTCCCATCCGATACGTTCTCTTCATAGTGAACATGTTGGCACTCAGTCAAGAGACTTATCATTAAAAATGGAAATCATTTTGCACTTGGAATGATGGTTGAAGGTGGTGTGTATATATATATTTAAAATTTATTTATTTAGCCTTGTGAGATGCAATCCAGACCTCTGATGCCCAATATCTGATTTATTTATTGTGCAGAAAGGAGTCTGCCCTATATTCCCTTATACGATTCACTCCACCTCTTCCCGAGGTAAGAGGCAATCCCAAATGTCACCAAGTGGGACGGTAGCCGGACACACACAGCCATGTGGCAAGTTCAGGACAACGAGCAGCAGGGGGACATTGGTGGCATCGCAAGCCAAGCCCTCATCCAAGCTTCCTCTCAATATCAGATGCTCAAAGAAACGCCAGGAGAGAGATTATCTATTCAACCTTATGTCATTCTGCTTGTGAGCATACATTACACACAGCCCGTAATTATAGGAACCTTTCCATCCTAACCACTAACTTAAAAACAAGTTTTAGACATCAGTAAAGAAACTGTTAGAACAAGAGGGGTCAGACCACTCTGACCACCAACAGCAGAAGAACTGTCATCTCTGGTAATGTTTTCTACAGCTGTCATTGAGGCAGAGATCATGAAACACTGATGCACCACTAGGAATAATGTGGATCAACACAGGATTGCCCAGCAGCATAACCATACAGGAAGCTGGTGTTCAGAAAGTCAAAAGACAGCACGCAAGGTGCAGGAGTTCCAGGTAAAGTGCATGTACACACACACACACACACACACACACACACACACACACAGGCTCCCATTCCAAACTGCTCATGAGCTAGCGGGGGGGGCAGCAGGCTGGGAAACCCCACGGGTGCCCACGCTGCAGCACGGCAGGCGCTGCTGCCGACCCCGCTCCTGTGTGCACACGCGACCCAACACTGACTGGTACTCACCGCGCTCGTCCAGCAAAATGTTGTCAGGCTTGATATCCCTGTGGAAGAAACGCAGAGCTTGGGAAACAGCCACAAGACTAGAAAAACGACGTGAAACACTGCTGCAGAAAATGAATGAAGGACTAAGCTCTAACGGGACAAGGCTCCAGAGACGTTACACCTCAGAAGACCTCTCCACTGGGGTGGTTCTACTCTAATGTTTCTGCAAGGTTTTGCTCAGACATACAAGACTGCCCAAGCAAACAACAGAAGGAAAAATGTAGGTATGACACAACTGGAAAGATTCTGGTCTTCATCAACATCTAGCTAGCCCACCTACACTGTTGGTTTTTTTTTCTTTTTTAAATCCACTTTTCTTCTAAGTCTAAGTGTTATATTGAGACTTGATTCCCATTTCCCAGTGAAAATTGTATGTTGGAACAAAGTAAAAAAGTTGCATCAGTTTCAGCTATTGCTCCTAGTGCATTAACAAAGGCCTTCAGCTGCACGTGAAAGGAGCCACCACAGAGCAGGCCAAGCAGTTCAGCGCCCAGGTGAGGTATCTGCACGTCGACGAGGAAAGCCCCACGATGAGGGCCACGAGCACCCAAAGGCACTCAACAAAAACATACTGTTTACTTGTGAATGCAGAGGCTGCCAGAAAGCTGACCTCTTTGGGGGCAGAAAAACACACCCATACAGATTTGCAATAAAACTGCTGGATATTGTTTCGTTTTCACAGACGGCTTTTCACGTTTCCAACTGCAATTATTTCTTTACCAAAACAGCAGCGTTTCAAGGAAGATCTCACCTATCTCATGTTATTGAAGTTCATGGGCATCGATTTACAGATACTTACTGCAATATCTTCTTATCCAGATATTAACTTGTACATTTCTTATTTGTTATGAAAACAATCGTGTGTCACAGAACAGTGACATGTGACAAAAAAGGCCTCTTATTTTCCATGAAAAAGGAAGCTATTCAGAGCAAATAGCTAATACAGAGTTTTACATTTGAAGTCGGAACTCTTTTTGTTCATTTTCAT
>JAVCKT010020904.1:50962-63587 GCA_032273925.1 Rhynchotus rufescens
GCATTTTATAAGGGTTGTTTTGGACCATTTCATTTATATTTTTTTTTTTTTTTTTTTTTTTTTTTTGTGAGCAACTACAGAAATGGCAAAAATCACTCACTCCCAACCCAACGAGCACGAAGCAGTAGAGCAGAAAGGCTCAGCCAGCGCACCCAAGGTGAAAACCATGTTGTCCTGTGGTGGCTCGTGGTAGGGAGCTCCTCGGGGCAACCAGCCACCCCTGCGCTGCCGGGCTGTGTGTTTCACTGGATGCTCACACTGGGGTTTGTGCTCAGTTCATGACATTTCCCAAGGCTTTTGCTGCTCTTGGAGTAGCTTTGCATCAGTTTCAGGTATAAACCATGAAAGTAGCTGCACCTGCTTTCATGCAAAGCACAGAGACAGAAAGCACCTCTAGAAGTGTTTACAGTTTCTTGAAACATTTTCATTTGTTAAAAAGTAATTTCCTGATTTTTGCATGTTCAGTTTCCCACCTGCATCTAAACTCTCATTGAAAATATTCTCAAAGAACCTGATCTGACACCAGCATGGCTTGACAAAGGCAGCACAGCTTGCACGGACTGCCAAAAGGCCCACTAGAACAGCGGCAACCCCATGATTTTCTGTAGAACCTGTTATCATCAGCCATTTAAAAAGTAAAGCCAGCGCAAAGATCTCTCTCAATGCACACTGCTGTACTGCAGCTTGCCCCAGCCCGTACCACTGCCTCCATCCTGAACATCACCTCTATCCTGTATTCCCATCAGCTGGAGCACACTCAACTGCACAGATTCCTCAGAATTTATAAAAGTCTGTCAAGCTTTAAGTGAGCATGGATGCACTAAGATGCATCAAGTGCCCAAATCAGGACTACATTTGAGCATATTTATAGACAAAAAACACAGATAGATGTACCATATCTTTACTATGGTAAAGTCTGTATAGAGTGCAAAATTAGTTTCTAAATAAGGATTTCTATAATAAAATTTGAATGGTATTATTTTTACATCAGTAAATTCAATGATAAAATACCATTTCTCTTTGCTGATTCTGTGATTAGCATTAAATCAGTCAAATATCAATATAGTATTAAGGCAATTTTGCAAAGCACAAAACAAACCACAGAATCAAGAGGCTGTGGGATGAGAGAAGCGCTGTAGCCAATCCCTCCTCCTCTCCCTTGCTGCCTAATGGCAGCGCACAGAGCTGCTATGGGAGGTTTCAGGCACAAAAGGGCCACGCACCTGAGGTGCTGCCACAGCGCGCAGGGAGGTCTCCGGAGGGACTCGCTCCTCGCCTGGCCCCTCTCCGTTCCCTGCCTTAACAGCACTGACTTTGCTGACGCGAAGGAGAAATGTCTTACCATAAATTAACTAAGAAGGGGTGTTCCAGGCCCTGCATAATCTGAAGCTCCTTGAAAACATTTCTCACTTCGTTACGTTCCAAACACTTTTGTTTATTCATGTATTTCATGGCGTACATTTTCTTGGTGTCATTCTTCTGTACGACACAGACCTAGGTGAGCAAAGCAAGTGGTAAATTGGAGATGACTGGTCAGTAAATTTATGTCCATAAAACAGGGTGTCACATCGTGAGCTCTAACCAAGGCAATGCTGCTGAGTGCCAACTCCGCGCACCGCACTGCGGCTCCAGGCATCGCCACAAACACCTCACGCCCCTACTCGAGAAAAGGAGAAAGAATTTATCACCACAGAGGTGGTGATAGGGAAGTCAATATTTTATTTAATAGCAATAAGTAATCTTGATCGTTTTCCTTCAAATTGTCCTCCCCTCCCAGATCTGGTTATTGTTTTGAAGAGTCCCTTTCAGTATGGAAATAGAGAAGCAGGGAGTAGCTCCTGAATTTCCCTCTTCTTTACAATAAGGATTTATGAGGAAAGAAGTGCCTTTATTTATTTATTGACTGTCCTTTCCAGTATTGACAGTGAATCCAGTATTTTGACATTTCAGAGCAGCTCAATGTTTTATTCAGGTCACAACCTCAGATTTTGACTTGAGATATACGGGAGTTTGAATTTTAGCTCTTTTAAAGTCATATTTCAATACATCTAGAAAAAAACGTTTCATCAGAGAACACTTAAAGGTCACGAGTGCAAAACAAAGCATTTTACGTATTTGTTTCCACAACAATTGATGGATGTGGGATAAATTTCAGTCTCCAACAATCATTTTAATTAGTCCACAAATAAATCTTTCTTGCAGTATTTTTGATTAACTTTGTATGCAAAACATACCCTGTTCCTGGCATCGGTGTGCCTTTCTACAATGGGGGTAGTGATCTTCTAAACCTCCATCTACTAAGCATGTCCCTAACAGGATAAAAGTAAGGTCAACATGTGGTTATAACCAACACTTAAATACAAACATTGAGTTTCACAGACATCCACATTAAAAATTTGTGAAGTCTTTCATGTCTATTTTAACTCTTTCTATAAGATGTATCAAGATGTTCAGTGCTTCCTTGCTGAGTGATCTGCCTTAGAAAATACTTGTCTAGAAAAAGAGGAAATTCAGCTGACTGGTTCATCAGTATCTCACTTTAATTTCCTATAATATAATTTGTTGCTATAGAATGGACGAGGAATCAGGCTAAGATTCTTTCTTGACTATCAGGAGTTTAAGTTCGGGTCAAATCTCATTTACAATACAGTGTTTATATCTCTACTCTCATGTTAGCCTCTCTAACTTGCCTCTTTCTCAGAGAGCTACATTTATAGCTGTCCTGGTGCTGACTAGCATAAAAAAATACTTACTTTTCCAAAGCTGCCTTTCCCAATGGCTCGCAAAATTTCAAAATGGTCAAAGGTGACTGCAAAAAAGAACAAACATTCATACATCAAACAGCTGGCAACAACTTGATTATGTTCTACTATTTCTGCTTTTTTTTCTCCCTTAGATGAGGGACAGAAAAACTACAGCACTCTTTTGTTGTTGTTCTTGGAGGTGTGGGGGCTGTTTAAAACTTAGTGTTGAACACTTTTTTCTTTCCAGCTCATCTGTAAGGACAAGTTCACTGGGGCATCCTTTTTTAATGGCAGATTAGACAAGAAGCGTCAAGTGAATGTTTTCACAGTGTCCTGCCTGTTAAGCGTGAAAGCCTCATCCTGTTCCCTCTGAAATCCATTGAGAAGTTCAGTCCATCAAACATTTATATTGTGTCAGGGCTGAAACGAGTGGCTGGGTCACTGCATCCTTGTGGTATTCCAGACAACTGCTCAACAATAGTACAGTGCAAACACAGCCAGCTTTGTGCCACGAGACACCCCCAGTGCCTCCTTCTTGCTCGAAGACTGCCAGGTGCCGCAGCGACGAAGGGTGCCAGGATCCAGGGCTGCACGCGGCCACGGCCGCTCCTTCAGCCCCTGCGCAGAGCGCGCGGAGGCAGCACTGGGGGCACCACGCAGCCCTCGCCCGCGGTGCCAGACACACACACGGCGCGTGCAGAGTGGCCGCCGGGCAGGCCTGGCCCTTCCGGAGAGCCTGCAGCCTGATCTAAAGCAGCCCAGGGCCCTCCATCCACTACCTGTTAGCCTGGGGACTGAACCAGCACAGCCAGGTTGCAGCTGCAGCGACTCAGTGGGTACAGCCAGGTTGCAGCTGTTTTCACAGGAACATCCACGTGTTAGAAGCTACAAAACTGTTCCCCTCCACAGTGTCCAAGATCCAGGTCACCTGGAGCAGCACAACTCTCCCAGAGCTGCCATAATCTGATGCTTTGTTCGCTAATTGAACAAACTGCATGGAAACCAAGAGGCATTCATCCCCAAAGCTTTTACTCACTGAGATTTTGGGCCAAGAAGCTGTTGTAGATCACTCTGCCGCAGCAACAGACAAATCCTCCCCATTACAACTTTGCACAGAATAACCCTCAAAAACAAACCCGTTTTCCCTGGAATACATCTGGTCCTTAAGCTACAACAGGGGCTCCTGAAAGGGTAAGAGGACAGATCTCTGGTTAAGGCAGACCCAGACTACATGACCACAGTAAAGAAGTGCACACATCATCACCACAGCTATTCCAGCTTGAACTCGTATTCTGTTAAATGTGTTTTCCTTTTTTCCTTTGTGTGCCTGTACATATAATGTATGTATTTTCCAGATAAATTTACCAGGCAATTTTATTCAATGCACAGACTGCCTCCTTGCCTGTCACGAAGCTGCCTCAGACATATGGTCCATTCAGCCTGCTGAAATGTCTTTTTAAAATACATATATACATATTAAAAAAAATCCAAATTTTTCACAGTGAGCCAATCCAGAAACTCACTTTGAAACAATACTTAAATTTGCAGAGCTCAAAATCTGGACCCAACCCCATGATTTTTATCCAAAATGTACATCTACAGAATTGAAAATCTTCATTTCATTGCCTGATGGCATCTAAAACAATGAAAGAGCCAAACCACTTACTCTCCAGAGAGAAAATTCACATAATGATGTTAAGTCAGACAAACAAATTATGCTTAAGAGTATAATACAGCTGCTATAAAGAGCCTCCTGAAGCATAAGATCCAGGCAAAGGAACAACAGCATCTCTAATCTTCTTTCAAGTCCTGGGACAACTCAAAGACAGGAGTGTTGAGGACAAAACTAGAGGAAACCATCACCCTGAAGATTGGAAACACGTGCAGATGACTATGGAATAATGTACGTCCACCTCGTGCCAGCAATGTCCTCACCTACTCTCCCCACTTCTGCTTTGCATTCCAAGAGCTCTGGCCAGCTTGGCCGAGTCTCTGCCTGTTCTGCTCAGCAGCAGGGCCAACAAAACCCAGCCTTAACACGGCCTTGTCCTGACTATGTTCAGGGCCGTGATCCCCTCGCAGTGCTGAACCTTAGGCCTAGTTATTACATTTTTCTTTTCATCTCACTAGCTTATTACCACAACTGTGCCCATGCTGAGGAAGTGCCAAGAGAAAAAGAGCACTGCCATCCCACTCGAGCCCAGGCAAATGAAGCCCCTTGAGAAATGTGCCTCAAAAAGAATCACATTGTACAGAAAATAGTCAAAGTGCAGCAATATCTATTTGGTAGGTTATGCCAAAGGTGCTATCACTACTTGTGCATAAGTGCAAGACCCTGAAGGAGCCCTTCTACACCAGGTACTGCTCTGCTCACACACTCAGTAACAGCTGGTCCACACATCCAAAAGCTGATGGTGGCCGGGGCCCAGGCGGGCGGCTGGGACTAGGTGGGCAGCTCGCTGCGCACGCAGGGCCACCTCCCCAGCACCAACGCTCTGCAAGCCCCGCCGGACAGCGGCATCTGCGGCTCGGCTGCTCCAAGCAGCCCTCCCGCCACCGCCCTGCCCGTCCTCCATGCCCACACCCCGGGCTTTGCTCACAGGAATGAAACAAGCAACATAGGGTACTCTCTCCATTCAGTTCTGGACCGTGATACACAGAGTATCTTGGTGAACAGAACTTGACTGAATTGTCACTAAGGATTTCTAGCTATTTTTTAGAACCAGAAGAAACCACAGGAATGTCCAGTGTCCTTCATCATGTTACTGATAGAGGCCTCAAGTGCTGTTAGCTTTTGTCTGCTAAATCCTATCACCTCCCAAGCATGGAAGCAACTTTCCTAAGGATTCACCTGTCTGAAAAGTTGCACTGACACAGGGACAGTCACCCTACCCAGGCCACTGCACTGCTTAGGGATCTATTTATTTCTTCAGTCACAGGAGCTGACACTGTACAAGCAAGTCAGCCTCAGAGAAAGACTCAAGAGGGAAACCAGCCAGTGCAATGAAAATTCAATTTGTTACAGTCAATCTCACAGACAGGACATACCATTCCCAGGAGGGTGATCAGGAAAGTGAAAAACAGTAGTTATCTGGAGTTAGCACAAGCAGTTATTTATCAAAGATGCCAATATTGAGCATTTGGATGCCCTAAAAAAGCCCTGCAGCATCAAGTTTACTGGTTTTTCTTTTTTTCTTTTTCAGTTTAATGAAAAAAAAAAAAAAAAAGCCAAACCATTACAGCAGTAATTCGGGAGCAAGGGCCTCTTTAGTCCAATAGCCACACTGTTCAGCTTTCATTTTGGGCCTTGCAAAGCACAATGTAAAAGTGGGAAGGATTCCGCGTGACCTCCTTGTGCTTGAAGGCAAGAGCAGCAAGCGCCGTAGGGAAGCGCCGCACGCGAAGGCTTCTCTGCAGGACGACAGACCGAGCGCGGGACGCGGCAGGAGTCACCACGGGGTGATCCCGGAGGGCAAGGGAACGCGCTGCTGCACAGAACCACCTTCCCCTTCCTGGGGCACCTGCATGCTCCACGAGCTGCACTCAGAAACCTGCACCCCACACTGAACACTGCGACGATCGCAGCCCTGGCAGGAGGCTTTGATACACGAGCACTTAACACACTGCTTTGAATACAAGCACTGCAGTTCCAGCTGCTCCTCGGAATGACAGCAGGGTGCTCCTTTGGACCCTTCTCCTTGAGGCACTGAGTAAGAAAGACCAAGTTTTGGCCAATGCTCCCTCTTTACACCCTCTCCCCCTCCATATCCACAGTTTTAAAGGCTTCTCAGTCAATGACAGTTTAATGGAGTCTGTGGCAGAAGCCTATCAATGTCATTTCTGTCACTCATGCCCTGTCCCCCACCCACAGGATCCCAGAGCTCCCTCCTGCCTCCTTGCGCTCCAGCCCCACTGCTCCGGCCTGACTGCTCCAGCTGCCTGGCTGCTCTCCCCGGCTCACGTCCCTGCAGCAGTGTCTCACTGCACCCAACCTGTTCATCCACAACAAAGTGCCCAGGAGAGGTGAACACAGCTTACTTGTGACATGTAATTTCTTCTGCTGTTGAACTAGGTGAAACTGCAATACCAGAAAAATTTCTGAATCATTCTGTGCACGTCTAGAACCACACATGAAATCACTGCTTGAGAATACAAGTTTCTACAAACCTACATTTTTAGTCATGTTAACAAAGCTACATCAATGCAGCTTTTTTGCTTATGTAGCTTCTGAAACAAGCGACAACAGGGGAAACAGATTAACTGGGCTACAGAGATGTGAGCTGAGCCAGTAGAAAAACAAACCTAAGCCCTGAGCTGAGCACCAGCTGCCCCCAAGGGCGAGACTCCTCACGAGCATGGCCAAGGGAGGCCACAGAAAGGCAGCGCGACCCCAGAGAAAATAGCGACGAGCTCAGCTCTAGGGGCCCTGGGAGTACTGTCCCCTTCACACTGTCTGCAGAGGAAACTTGTTGGAAACTTGTTGAAGGTGCAGGTGACTCCTGGACCCAGCTCCTCTATAAAAGCTGCCAGCAAATTTCAGCTTAACAGCAGCACAACCAGATCTGCCCTAACCACCCCTGCCATGACGCACATGCAACATTTCACCGGACCTTATAAACATCATATTTTCCACTGAGTGCTGAAACAAACTGAGAGCTTACCTGGGGAGAATGGAAGTGTCCTTGAATAAACTGAGCATTTTAACAATCCAAGATGTTTAATATTTGATTAGAGTTATCTTATTGCTGGGCAAGCAGTTTTTATGAGGTTCTCATATGCTGCACTTTATTTATTTACATACGCATTTTATTAACATATCCATGTGGAGGCCCAGATGGCAATCAGTAAACTGACTCACGCAATGGGAAATGGATTTATGGACCAATCTTTTAACGACTATATCTAATCCTGGCAGCAAAGTGACACTGGTCTCCAAAACTGCTCCCAGCAATATACAATATATGCTCCTTGTCCAGGTTACTGCGCCTCAGAGCTACTGCACAGTGACAACAGGCAGAGCCGCTCAGCTGGGTAGTTACTAACAGCCTCCGGCTCTCCCTCCTGGCTCCTCTCTAGGTGGCCCTCCCTCCAAGCCCAGCACAAGGATGGGCATGTGCGCTGCTCAAGCTGTCTTCTCACTGCACTTAACACCAATCTTCCTCACGCTGTGATCTCCAAAGCAAAACCTTGCTGCCTCCAAAACAGCAGCATTTCTTCCCTGACCTCAAACTACCTGGCAGTGTCCCAGATACTTCTCAAAGACAATTCTTGGCCAGGGCACTATTCTCTGCATCCAACCAAAGGTGCTGGAAGGCAAAAGGGCCACCTTACACTTGACTAGAGCTCCAAGGAGCAGCCAAGACAATGGTTCTGCTGCAGGGTTCAACCCATCCTTGCTTAATCAAGGAGCCTGTGTGTTCGGGGATTTCCAGTGTGGGAGCTAACCAAAAATCCCAGCCTTATGCTGCCCACAGGATATTGTATTGGTGAACTCTGTCACCCTAGGCATTAGCTAGAAGCAGCTCTTACCCTCTTCATTTTCATTGAGGGCTAGTGACTTGCTGGAGGTGTTGGCACCCATGGTGTGCTCTTCTCTCTCACGTGTCTCTCACAGGAGCGTCACCATCCTCAAACTCAGTGCTTTCAGGGCAGTGTCAGGGCAGTGTCAGGGCAGTTCTTGTTCTCAGCAGATCCCTGTGGGTACACCCAAGAAAAGACAGGAGGCAAAAGTTCGTCATCGTTAAGGATACAGACCATTCTGCAGACTGTAAAGTTCTCACTGGACATGGACTCCTCTAGAGACAAAACTGAGTATCAAAACCAAGAGCATTATGACAAAAATCAATATCAAAAAAGCATATTATGATAAATTTTACAGAGGCAACCTAGTAACGTAGTAATCCTGCAACCTTGACCAGCAGCACTGCTGCCCACTAAGTCAAATAGAAACATAGTGTAACAGACCGAACAATTAGAGGATCTGGTTCATGTTTCCTGTAACGTTCACTATACAACATTTTGTAGCTTCAATGACATTATTATAAACCAACAGACGATAAAGTATGACTAGCTGTAGCAAGGTCAATATCAAAAAAAAAAAAAAATATATATATATATCCATAAAATGGCCACAGTGACTTGGACAGATAAAATGAAAAAGGCACTTTTGGCTACTTAAAGTCATTTCAAATATAAGATCTAAGAAGAAATTCAAAGTGACCATCTTTTGACATAAGCTAGGGTCCCAAGCTGTGTACAAAAGATTTATAATAAAAACATTTTTTAAAAAAATAAAAAATAAAAACTTTCAAAGAAAATCAAAGTGCTGCTACCATTCCATTTCTTCCACAAAAATTTTGGATATGAACAACAATACAATTTGGTTTATAGTTTAATGCTGGTGACATTGGTTGGTTTATTTCTTACACTGCTTAAGACCAGGTTTGTCCAGAAGCAGACAGAAAGCTGGCTTTAAATTTTCCAATTCTTTCCCAAATATATATCTAATTTACACTAGAGTATATAATTCTGTATAGCACAATGATACTCGAGATATATTTAAAACTGGCTTGAGTATTTGAAGCTATTAGCACAACTAATTTCAGAGACAGATTGGATAATACTTATCATGATTCACATCTTTCTAAGATGCACCCAGAGGATAGTAATGATAAATGCCTTGATGTTTCATAGGGCGAATTTACAGACCAATGCAAACCACTATTTTCACTACGGTAAAGCTACCAACGCTCGCACACTGACCTTGTGTTCCGAGCGCTCCCTGTTCGGCGAGGGGAGCGGCAGGAGCCCCGTGGCACCCAGTCCCGGCTGCCACCCGCGGCACAGGCAGCGGTGTCAGCGCCACGGGGCCGGCGCAGCGCAGCCTGCCCTTCCCGGTTCGCTCTGTCCTGAGCAGCGGCCACAAAATCAGCAAAATGGGGGACACGCAGCCACTTGGGTGGCATCTCCAGGGGTTTGTGCTCACGCTGCACACAGGATACACTCCGATGGCGCGCAGAGCTCCACTCCCGTGTGATTAGCAGCACCAGCGAGCACAGCAAGTCAAGCCAGAGCAGAGGCAGCAACAGGACCCCAAAGTGACTGCTCTGATCACCTCTTCACTGCTTGAGCACTCCCTGAGGAAGGGGCACTCCTGCTGATTTGCTCAACAACTAAAACTCACCCGGAACAAACACAGCAGTACATGAGACTGTATTATTACTTTTGTCCCAATATTTCTGCCTCAGAGAAAGCAAAGATGACCCCGAGCTCTTCTGCAACTGCAATAAAGTTCAGAAGGCAGCCGAGAACAGGCATTTCTCTATCACCTTCGTTTCTGATCTCTTGGACTGCTCTTCTGGCAGCATGGCTGTGCAACTTGCCAGCTTGAAAATGTTTACCCTGCTGCAGAAAGCGAATGAATTATTTTCTGCAAAGAACAGTATTGCATGCTATAGTTAACTGCAAGTAAGCCACCCCACTCAAACCAGAGAAGAATACATGCTGGAGACAGATCAATACGGGGATGATTCAGTTCCCAATCAGAAATCTTTAACAGAGTCAAACAAAAGAAACCACTTACCTTATCAGGAGGGGAAGGAAACAGCAAACGAGACCAACAGTAGGGGACAACAAACAACCTGAAGCTGCAGATGAGAGGAAATGAGAAGAAATTTCAGCTGTGGCAGCAAGCTGCTATGCAGTTTGGATAACGTGTGCAAGTGCAGGTCCTGCTCTGTGGCAAGAGGACTGGGATCCAAGCCTCTATTGCAGGAAAATTTCCCTTTGCAGATTGCAGGAGGAGCTTGCAGCAGTCACAAGAGGTGAAGTACACAAGAGAGCAGGGAGAAGCATGCAAATACACTGCCACACACATGCACGCACTGGGGAAGATGTAAGGGGTGACTGAATAAATAATGCTGTAAAAGGGAAAAAAAACCAGCTCTCGGATGTGGCACAATCCTGCAACTAAAATTAATGATCAAATTGGCAAGGATTCTTCAACTGCAGAAGCAAAGGCACATTGTGTCTTTTAACCACTTTACAGATCAGCACTTTTAGCTGCTACGTACAAGACATTTCCTGAGACCAGGGAGAAGGACAATCACCCACCAGAACAGAAAAAACTCTGCTGCTTGAAAGTGCTTCTATGAAATGTTTCTTTTGTTGCTGTTTAAGTCTGGGTTTTCTGTGCTTCAATTCATGTCATGCCATCGATTTTTACTGCTACTACTAAGGGCCAGGATCTTTAACTCCCGCCACTATGCCCAAATGTACTACATATCCAAGCAAGGAATTGCCCTCAGTCCCTCCCTCTGCTGAAAGGTCATTCACACAAGGGACTGAAAGCTCTGGCTCCAGAGCAGCACAGATCCTAATTCTCTCTTCAGCCTTAAGGCCTGTGTTAATCCCCCTGACTTCAACAGGATAACTCACGGCTTCCAGCTCAGCAGGATGGCCACCGGAGCAGCAGAAGCTGCTGTGCTCCTCACAAGGTTGGTGGGCGCTTGCCAAAGATGGCAAGCTTCCTCTGCTTGCAGGAGTTTGGACACACTGCTCAGAGTCCCCTTCCTGTGCTGATGCTGGCAGAATTTGGCAGCCTTTGATGCTTCAGTCTGCATTGCACTTTACCAGTGTAATGCAGAAGTAAAAACCTTACGAGAAGATTAATTCAGAGTTGTTCTCTGTATAGAGGTCACCCAGAGTGCTGCAGTATCTCTGTACCTTGATGGTAATACAATATTAAAGCAGAGTTCCAGTGCACACCAGAACCTCAGCAAATGAAACCCTGTCAAGGAGGTTCTCCTAAAACAACTGGTGGTGAACAGAGGCGCTCAGTGCATCTCATTCTGCAGCAACTCGCAGTCCAAACCAAAGCCGGCTAGAAACAGTATGGAAAATACATCACTCAGCACAGCACCTACTCAGAGCCGAAGTGGGATTAATTTTCCAAGCAGAGCAGAGCAGAGAGCCTAAGTGTCAAAATAGCCTTCAGTGGGGCTTTGCTTAACCTCTAACACAAAAAACAGCCTACTTCTCAACACAGCTGTGGGCATCCTGCACTAAAGAAGCCCAAGCAGAAACATAAGGATGGGATGGGGCTAGGCCGGCAACTGTTTGGCACAGGAATTAACAGATACTTCTGGCTTCCCCCTTAGTCTCACTGTACAGCAAGACACGAGCTGCTGCCTTACAGGAGATCTCTGGTGCCTTCTAACAGAGAAGAGGCAGCAAGTACACAGATCAGCTCCAACGTCTCTCCTAGAGGAGCTCTTGCCCCTGTTTTGGGAGAATTACCTGTTTTGTTTCAGGTAGTTTTTTCTCTTCACTAAATGATACAGGCAGTAAAGCAGCTATAAACAGCAATATCAGAAAGGCTGAGAGAATAAAAAATAAAAGCTTTCTCATAATAGTTCCTTACAGATTCCAAGATTTTCATGCAATAATGGCAAAGCTGATGGTAGTATTCAGAGCAATAAATCAAATGTCCTGTGCACGTTCAGCAGCATTCTGAAATGCTTCAGGGCACCCCAGCCTTTGTGCACACACCAGATGCCTACAGGGGTCAGAGGTACCAAGGCCCCCAACTGCTGCCACTTCTGTTCTCTCTTACTCCTTTGTGATTTTAACAATTCCACCACACACATTTTTAACTACCAATGCCAACTTTTAGCAACAGCCTATTAGAATTTAGCCTTATTTGTAATATATACCTGCTGGAAATGGAGGTCTTGAGAGGAGCGAAGCTAAGTTAAGGAGTTGTATCTCAGCAGAAAAGCTCTGATGATCTTTAACTTCCCCATATATCTTCTGTACGTCAGAATTTAATAGCACTGCTGGCTACCCAGAGGAGCGAGGCCTCCACCCAGCGACAGCAATTC
>JAVCKT010020905.1:5929-20620 GCA_032273925.1 Rhynchotus rufescens
AACCATGCCTTGGGATTAGCAGCTGCATTTGGGAGTGATGTAGAGGATGTCTGTGTTGTCTGCCTCTAATTGGCTTCCCTTTAAACCTCCGAGATTGGCACGTTCTCCAGACGTGCCATCTTGCCTTCTATTTGTGCGTCGCTGATGTTTCCTTGACCGTCGGAATAAAAATAACAGCACTCTTCATTGCCAAGCATGCGGCATCTTCTTGAGGAGCGCTGTAAAAACGGGAAACTTCTGGAATGTAGCTGTCTCCCAAGGAGGAGGGGGGTGGGAATGAGAAGGCAACAGCATTTTTATAATGCTGCCACACCAGGAAAACATCACTGTGAGAAGCAGCCTGAAATGTGGAGACTTTGCATAAATCCTGGAAGGTCAACTGGAATTTTTGATTTTTCTTTTTACTACCCATAAGCTAAGAGAGGGACAAGGGAGAAGGCATTAACCCTTAGTGGCAGGCGCAGTCCTAAGGCAGCAGCACGAGGAGGGGCAGCCACGGGCTGATTGCAACGCAACGCGCTGGGCCTGCCTCAGCCCCCTCTGCTTGCCACTGCTGAAAGAGCCTCATGCACAAAACTTATATGCAGTTTCAGTGAGGTTTATACAAGCAGGAAAGCTTTGTGATTCCTATATGCACTTTCTTGCTCTTATCTTTGAAGCCATTTGAACATCCCGTCCTTCCTGCTCCTTTGTATATATAAATATATCGGATCCGTATTAGATCCCCTATAGGGCAGGATGAAGGTTAATTTTGTATTGCCTGTGGTAGGCATCAGTACTTCGTTATTGGGAGCTGGCCAATTTGATTAACACGGAGAAATTCTTTAAGAAAGAGTTAATCAGCCCAAGTCTTAAAGTGCACGTGGGCCTCCATGCCAGAGCCTTAATGGTCAGCACTGCCGTGAGAGCGGTGCTTGTAAACGTGCACAAGGGCCTTGCTATGGAGGAACAAAATGCAGCGATATTCGTGGTGCTGCTCGCTGCTGGTAGAGCTGACACAGCTGAGCAGGGAGAGAGCTCGAGCCTGTCCCTGTGAAAACAGATGCATCTTTCTGTGGTTTCAGCTTTTTTATGTAGTGGGCAAATTTATCCTCCACGTGTAGTCTAAATGAGACAGTTCTGTGTTTTCTCTTAAATCTAAATGAATGGTCCCAGCCATCTCTGTCGGAAGGAATACTTTTGCTATGGTGATAATGGATAAAATTACCAGTCTAGATTTAAGATATAGAAAATACTTATTTCCCAGATTGTTTCATACACAGATTTTGTTTATGTTATTTTTAAGGGATTATAGAAACACATGTATGGCTCAGAGCACTCATTTTCTCATCTCCAGAGAGGCCACTGTCCATTTGAGGACAACAACAGAATTAAAATGCAAATTTGGCTTTAACTTTGAATGCTAAGTCCATAAAGCAAAGCTCAAATATAAATTTGAATATGAAAAAAATCAACTGAAAAAAATGATACCAAAAATACTTTGGAATCATTTGCTCTTACTAGGTTATTTCTTAACCTTTTCCTAAATGATATTTGTGCAATTATCTTTTTTTTTTTTCTGTATTATAACATATTGCTAGCATTGTTTTTCCTCAATAGCAAGCTTGAATGGAAGATATCATGCTAAAAAACTTCAAGCTCTTGGAAGTGGGGTTTGCAATATTACTCTGATTATTTATTTACATATATATATATTTTTTTGGCTTGCCTCCTCCTTACAGAACTGTTTCATGAAGTTTATTTGAAGATCGTGGTGAGGCCGAGTTTAATGACACAGTAACTTTTTCATTGCTTCTTTTAGAAAGCCATTCCATAGCCTACTAGATTGTCCCTACTAAGACTTTTGTTTTGCCCAATTAAAGGTCTAAAATTTTCCATTGCTTAATTTTATGTCGTTGCTCAACACGACATAATCATAGTAATAATCATAGTATACAACCTTTAAGAGCACTTTGAGTCTCAATTTGTTATCTTTAAATACATGTATCCTAATCCTTTTAGTCTTCCTTTAGCCAGGCTCTGTGTGTTCACTTTATTTGCCTTTTTTATATATAAAATGTTATTTTCCACGTATGTTACATATATATCTCTGGCAGTTTATATTCGTTTTGAGTGTGTTTGTTTTTCCACTAATTTCAGTTCAGTGTTTTCCAACCCTACTTCCCCCCAGGTTATTGCCAAGGATGACCTGAGCCCTCCTTGCAATTCAAGGAAAAACGCACAATATTCAGCCTAGAATGAGTAAGTACTGAGGAAGACTGGGCTAAGCTGAGATGTAAGCCCAGGGATTTTTCTAGAAAAGCACAGGTAGATTTTCAGAGTTGAAGACAAGGTAGTTTTGTTTTCTTTGTTCCTTTTAGTGTCAATGGAAATCATGGGGACTTACTACCTACCGAACAGAAACAATGGCAGTTCATTCTTTGTAATTCCCACGTTATTACAGAACCCTTCCCCCTCATCCTCGTTCAGTTTTTCCAAGTATTAGCAAGGCTCTGAGCAGAGGTACAGCTGAGGCAAGATTAAGGTACCAGGATCTTGAGTTTTTATGTGTGTTCTAGGACTTTGATCGAAAATGTCTATTATTTTGTTTGCTTGTTGAGACTTGCCGAACCAGCTGCTTGCTTTTGAAACCCTAGGACCCTTTTAAAAGTCTGTGTTTTGGCTTTCCTGACACCAGAACACCATGAAACGGCACCACTTGCAGAGCAATGGCCTCTAAACGAAGTCGCATTCTGGCTTCTCTTGGCCCACTTGCAAGAACAGCCTCATTTTTATTATTCTCAGAGTGAAAAACCCAGAGCCTTTGAAGCTTCCTCTGGATTTTTGTATTCCCCACCACCACTTCAGTCATCCAGATCTTTTGCTGTGTCCTGGCTCAGTGCTGGAACCACAGCAAACAGCAGTGTACAGGCCAGGTGGATGTAACTCATGTGGAATTGCAAGGGAATGGGGATTATAGTAGTTTAGTGCTTTCATGTAGTTTGTTTTCTAACTATTAGGAGTCAATATGTGAGTACTGAGAGACTAAGTTCATTAATATTTGTAAAATCCTTTAAGAGCTTCCCAAGGAAGTTATAGGTAGATAGAGGTACATGATAAAATTATTTTCAGAGGAAAACTCTTTAAGGTCTCTTTAAGGACCATCTATGCTGTGACATTTAAGGGAAGCCACCTGATTAATGACGGAGAGGTTGCAAGGCACCTGAATGGGAGATAAGAAAGCTTTTGTCATTAAACTCAAACTGTACGTTTGATACTAGCTTCTCCTTTAGTATTATGGTCCCTAGATTGCAGGTTTTTAGTGTGATGTCTCCATATGCATTTAATAGTGGTTAACACAGGTTAAACACTATTAAAAGTGTTTATTAAAGGTGTTTAACCGTTTCTGTTTGGTACTCAGGGAGAATCTTAAGTTTAACATGGAGAAAACTACTTAAACTGCTTAAAACTGCTTAAAACAAATGTTTAAAAATTACAGTAGTATTAAGGTAGTACATATGAGAAAGTAAATTAACCTACAGTTCTTATATATCCTTCTTAACATGTTTTATTGCTCCTTTCACTCAAGGAAGGATCCTGGTCAATAGTAAAAACCTGTCCTGACTGCAGGGCTCCAGGTTTGTGCTGTCCTGTGGGTATGTGAGCGGCCAGTGCTCAGACCTAAAGAGAAGAGAAAACCCCCTCTCGCACAGGAAAGCCGGGCTTGTTTTGCCTGTCACTTTCTTTTTCTTCTGAAGTTATTTTCTGTCCCTCGAGATGCCGGTAGCAGCAGGCAGCGCCATTCCGCTCGGTTCCCGGTAATAGCGCAGTGCCCTGGAAATGCTGCCCCAGGCTTCCCAGCTTTCTCCCCACTGTTCCCGAGCCCTGAAATTGGGAAGAGTTTCCTGTCTCCGCTAGAACAGTGGCTCTGAGAGACCTTTGCTTGTTGTGCCAGTGAAAAAAGTACTGCTTCCTTGTGAGCGGGGCTAGAGATGACAGTTACAGCCAGCAGATGGTTCGAGACACAAGGCATCATTTGCAGCAGTCTGTCCGGTGTTTCTTCAGCTTTCTCTTCTTGCATTTCTAGTTGTGGTTGGAAGCTCCAGCGTTTGCTGTAACAGGTTAATTCAGCCCTTCACCCGGGCACATGTAATGCACCGTGTTGGCATTTAGGCTTCTCTCAAGCTGACAGGAACAAAACTGAGCTAACCTTCCGCCACGACACCATTTTTTAACCATCTTTCAGATAAGCTGTTCAGCCACTGGCAAGAAACCTTTCCTTGGGATCTTAGTGCCCTGCCCATATGCAGTGACCTGAGCAGTCCTGTCTGTCACCATTCCAGAGCTTCCCTTTGTTTGTTCCTTCAAGCATTCCCTCCTACCCACAGCACAAGGTTGCAGGAGCCCAGGAAATCGTATCCCTTCTGCAGCAGTGGGCTCTCCTGCGCCTTATGTAGTGTAGCAACGTAACTCTATTGCCATGGATGCCAGATCCAGGCGTGCAGAATTTATTTAACCAGCCGAGTAGTTAAGGAACACCAATTCCAGCTACAGGCAGCTTGCAGTATAATCTGGCTACAGCTAAAAGATATTCTACAAGTATTTCCAAGGGAGAAAGGATTTAAAAAAAAAAAAATTATTTATTTATGGCCTGTGTATTGAGTGTAGTCTCTGAAAGCAACAGGGCAAAATTATTCATAGAATCACAGAATCCTTAAGGTTGGAAGGGACCTATAGAGATCATCCAGTCCAACCCCTCTGCACATGCAGGGCCACCCAGACCATGGGGCACAGGATTGCATCCAGGCAGGTTTGGAAGATCTCCAGATCTTCAAATTCTCCAGATCTCTCCAGATCTCTCTGTTTATTCTTCTCTAAGTTGTTTTCCATGGAAGTAGCACACCCCCGTGCAACATTTGACAGCTGGGAGCTTTTTTTTTCCGCAAATTACTGGCACGCTATAGAAGTCTTATTATCTAGCCTTTACTGTAAAAGTGATTATTGTGCCATCAAAAGATGCCTAAAATCAAAACCCACAAAGAAAAAAGAAAGATTTGCTTGGTTGCTATCCACAAAGCCATTGGCATGTCTGGTGTCAGTGGCTCTGTCTTTCAGCGCTTAGCAATTGATGAAAACTCGCCAAATCTCAATTCTTAGGTAAGTAAAAATCACTAAAAAGGAGAGACCTATAAAGCAAGAGCATAGGTCTTTTGGGATAAAGCAAAGCTGATAAAAATGCTTTTTTCATTCAGAGAAGAAATCTGTATTCTGTCTTTAGGCATCTTTGGCTATGTGTTTGGGACTATTTTCTGAGCATGTTATTTCATTTTAGCTATACCTTTTGTATGAGAGTTTTTTTCTACTTTTATATGCACATTGAAGTCCTAATCAAAGGCCTGTCTGTGATAGTAGTTCTGGGTCTCGTACATGAAACTTGATGCTACAGTGGGCAAATTCTCCTGCACTATCTTGCAGGAAGAAAAGTGTCTTGTTTTAGAAGTCCTTCTATAATGGGAAGGAAAGACACTTACAGCATGACACTGAGAAGCACAAAAGAGTAAGTTTTACCTGGTTGAAACTACAAAAGCATTTCTTATTATGAAAAAGAATAGAGTTGAGACAGGCTTATAATGAACCTTGAGTGATAAGTGTAACCTTTAGTTGTAAATACAGTCACTACCAAACTGTGCTGTCCTGGTCAGCAATGAGTCTTTTCATTGTTGGAGATGGCTTTGGATTTTGTGATGTTGCACTTGGAAAGCCATGAATGTTTCAGAACCCGTTCTAATATTTTCCTGCTTGTAAGCCGTTGTAAGGCGATAATAGTTTATGGTTGTTTTCCAAGCACTGATCTAAAATAAAAAGTCCAAGGAAGCTCATCCTATAATTCAGACAGATGGTTACGAAGTGTATGCGTCAGTCCAACAACGTGTACTGTGTGCACTGGTTCTGTGAGGAGTGTGACGTTGTCTCTGAGCTGCTTCTGCTCCTTTCCCCCTCTAAGCTACCTGCCATTCCAGTTTTCCGAGGGCCGGGACATCCTTGCATGGATTCATGTTGATTGGTCTGTGAGTTGTGAATACACAACTGATTTATGTAACTGTGGTTTTGGAGGAAGGCGTTATTTAATAATGCAAAGGTGACAAAAATCGAGCCTTTGACTATTACATCCATTTCAGCTATTTTCAAGGTATTCTTTTTATTTTTCCTTAATTGATTCTTATTTCAGGCCCATTTTATCTTGCTTTATCATTTAGGAAAAGTCACATTTTTTCTTGCCATCTCTACTGAGATAGTGAGCTGATGAGAATATTGAATAAGGGGAAAAAAGCTCAAACTCCTCATTTGCCCTGAGAAGTCTCTTCCCTCTCTGTGCTGGAGATGATTGGTTGTCCTCTATGCCTGACTTCAGCAGGAGCTAATAAATAACTCCTGATCCAGCAAAAGCTTCCAAAGGTTGCCAGATATCACTGGAGCTCTCATGTCAGAGGTAAGAGACGGCTTTTCGATTCACCTGCAGACCCCTGCAGCAGAACTGGGCTCACTTTTGATCCTCTGCCAAGCAGCTACTAAAAATAATTCATGGGGATTGGAGTAGTATTCCTTTTTATTTTAAGAGGAATTACAATCTGCTGTGCTTAATTAAATGTTGTTTGGAATTTCCAGCCTGTTTCCACTGTAACACCATTTATTCCATGGCTGCATCTGCTTCTTGTTTCCTGCTTCCCTGCAATCTATTACTTGCATTTTAGCACGGTTTGCATTGTATTAAATCTCTATTAGCAGTTTTTACCTTTGGCTTGTTAGCACTGGCACAGCATTCCTCTATTTCAGATGGACAAATGTGCTGTCATGTCAGTTGGTGCAGTATAGAAACTGTAACTGTGACCATCGTCTGCATCTGCACACCGGTAGCCATGCAATAGACCCTAGTCACTAGTGCCAGACTTCCCTATAATTCTGACATCGTAGTGAATTCCTCCCTAGCTGGCAATAAGGAGGTCTTATATGTTTTTTTCTCTGCTTGAATTCTCTGTTTTCTGGATTGTGAAATTGTCCTCTGCATAATTTAAGAACCGTTTCATGATCTATGTTTAGCAGAATTTGTTGCCCAACAGATGTCTGGACAGTTAATGACCTCTCTAAGTACAGCCCAGTGATTTCTTGCTACTGATGATACAAGAAATTTTAATCTCTTCTGCTACAAGTCAGCACTAGGGCAGAATGTCACCTCTTACTCATTACTAACAGCATAGCGAGTGTGTAATTTTCCCCTCAGAATTGTTGTATCTAGTCAGAAACAGTATTTCTCCCTCAATTTCCTTTAAATCTGCATGCACACATGTACATACATACAAGTGCATATATTTTCATTTTTATATTCTCTTGAAAACATGAGAATATAAATTTAAAAAAGAAAATGAATCAAAATATAATTTCAAAACAAAAATACTTTAAAAGTACAATCCAGAATTGACACTCAGCCCTGTAATTGGAAAGAGATAGATAAGATACCTAGAGAAGTCCATGATAGAAAGTGCCTTTGAGCCACCTTCACACACGGGAGATGTGGCTTTGCAAGAGGGTTTTGAGGACCCTTGCCAGATGAGCAACTCTGGTTAGTGAGTGGTACCTGCTCCAGCATCACACTGCAGCTGCACAGCCATTCCCTCTCCTTCTTTCTCCCTGTTCAGGTCAGGATTGAACCCATTCCCCTCATAGAAAATTGTCTTAATTTTTCTCTGCTTTTTCTTCCTCTCTCCAGTCATCCCGTGCTTGCGAGAAGAGTATCAGGCAGGAGTGCGTCAGAAAGGACGTAAGACAGCCCAGAACTTGTGGCCCTCCCTGCAAAAGGAAGGAGGAATTGAAAGCTGATTGACACAGACCTGCTCAATATCCCTGTGGATGGATTTAGCAAGGCAGATGCCAAGTTCCTGGAACATGAACACGTATGTTGGAGAGCATGGGCCATACTCGTCTGCAGGACACTGTGACTGCCGGCACCCGAGTGCTCCTGCGCCGCTGCCAGCTCCTCCTGCGCCGCGGTGCCGCCTGCCAGGACGTTGGCCAGGTTTGTGGTTGAGAGGCCTTGCTGTGATGGGAGGGTCATTGTGGTTGAGCTGCTGGTTGGGAGGTACCAAATGTGCAGAAAGGCACCCCGTGCCAAAGGCACTTTCCTATCATCGCACTTTCTTAGGCAAAGGAAGGAAAGCTGGCGCTGTGGTGCAAGCTGGGCCACGCTGGTGTCGGAACCCATCGCTGCCCCATTTAGTAGGCAATAGAGCTGGAGCTGTCCTAGTGCAGGTACCATCAGCTCTTGCTACAGTTTTGGACTCAGGGTCTTCTATTTTATATATATATATATGTATATATATTTTTTTAATATATGTATGTGTGTGTGTGTGTGTGTGTGTTTGGTCCCCAATTGGCTTTCAAATGGAGAAACGTGTTTATAGATTTTATCTAGAGATTGCCAGGATTTGGCAGTCAGTAGATGCTCTTAAGGAATCTCTGTCCTTCTTCTAGTGTCTTACAGTTTAACACTTCAAAAGCACCAGTGCAACTAATTCTTGCTACATTTCTTGTTGACTGAAGTGCTTCGGGGAAAAATAACTATTGCCTGGTTCCCTCCTACTCCTGGGAATGCTCTAACAACAGATGTGCTCTTTTGACTTCAGAGCATTGCTTGGCCTCACATGGAGCTTTCCAAGCACCTTTCCTTTTGATTCAATTCTGCTGCACGGCCTCTGTGTAGAAATCCTCCCATGCTCATATTAATCGTACAATACAGAGACTGCTCTGGCTCCAGTTAACCCGACCATCAGGGGCTAATCTGAACTACTGAGAATGTCAGAACTTTTTTTGTTTTTCAGTCACTCCCAGATGGGCCGACTCAGATTTTCTTTGTTTTCCATCTGGTCTTTCCTTGTATTCCTTCTGAAGTACAGGATGCACATTCCCTCTTCCTCAGTCTTCACAGAGGTGATGCTACTATCAGCTGACAGCTTCACACAAGGAGATCATCAAGTTATAGATATATATATAGAGAGATAAAAATATATAGAAATAAAAAGATAAAGTAGAAGTATAGAAGTATATAGATATAAAATAATTATTTCTTTTTCCCCCCCTTCAAACGTGTGGCCTCTTTTCTCTAGAGCACTTGCAATTTTTTGCAAATTTGCAACAAAGAGATTTGTACCCATTTTAATGAATCTTTTCATTAGGAGCCTGTCCTGGAATGCACCAGCCTTTCCATACCCAATGCTGTCCCAAAGGATGTCTCCCCAAGGCAACTGAACCAAGCTGGGTATGATTATCACTTCAAAATCCAACTGCAGATTCTGACTGTAGACATATGGGCCTGCTACTGTGCAAGATGTTCAAAGCACAGTCTGGCTGTAACCTATCTAGAATAAAAATGATATTATCAGCAATGGCCGTGAAGAAGTCAGGGAACCAAATGCTCCACAGAGCGTCTGCGATAGGACCCATCTCCGTGGGGTTTCACTGGGATGCCTGTTTGGGTCCCAGACCGAGGAGCAATTTGGGTGCGGGGCAGAAATGCCGACCTTCCTGCAAACACAAAGGTGCCTGGCCCAGCATTTGCACAGAGTAAGCCATGAAAATGTTTGAATAGACAGTCTGCAATTCTCTTTTGTTATTACTATGTTTTTAAATTCTAGGCTACAATACTGAGTCATAAGCCCCCTGTATGCAGTTAAACTTCTGCTTTTAACTGCCTGTCGAACTTCCTCCGGGACTTCCTTTTCCACAGAAAGGAGTTGTTTATCTAGGCTGATTCAGGAAGGAACAACGTGCTTTTAAATCAATCTTTTGTCACAGGATTAAATCAATGAAAATTGACATCTTATTGAAGTATCTTATTGATACCTACTTCCTTGAAGACTCAGATGCTTGTTTAGTACAATACAAACCTTTCCATGTAATTGCAGTCAGAGCTAATCTACAAAATGGCTTGACTCCTAGAAAACTGCCTGGCTCCCAGAAGTGCCTATCAAAAAAACACTTATCAAAATGATGATAGAAGTTAGTAGTAGCCGTATTAGAATCATTTTGTCCATAAGCTGTGTCTATATATGTAAATATATATGTGTGTGTTTTTGTAAAATATTCCCTCACTGCTCCTTCTAAAGTTCATTTTAGCCAGGAAAACCCCCTGTTTAATAGTATTTTCTTCAATGATTTTTCTCAGAGCAGACTTTGATATATAGTAGTCAAAACTCGAAGGAGGGTGACTGAAAGCCTAACAATTCCAACTGTAAGGCCATGAGATTGGTAGTAAAGTGAGAAAAATCAGGAAAATAATGAAGAGAAAGAAGTTCTAAGAGTGTGTTCTTTGAATCTCTCTGGATGTGTTCTTAACTGTGTACTTTAAAGACGAGAAAAAGCGAGGTACTTCAAAATGTTCATACAGTTAATATGTCATGGAAGAGAAATATGTTTTACCTTTCAGGCACACAGATTATTTGTTAATAATTCTCCAACAGAAAATGTATTTACCGAAGATATTCCATGATTCTTCAATGCCACAGTGGAAAAGAAAATTTATAGAAGAAAGATTTGAAATCCTGAGGTCTAGAGAGATACTAGAATAAAGAACTTTGAAGAATAATTGATCAGAGAATTAGAGCATAAAGGCAGTGAATTAGATTACAGATCCCATGTAGGTAGGAAGTCCCAAATGTGAGAAAAACTATAGCTGGATCAATGTGGACAAAGGAACCAGAAATAAGACTGCACACAATGCAAGAACTGCTTATGGGACAAACTGCGTGAGCCTGGAGCTCTCGTTTGCAGCCCACACACTGACACAGCATCACTTTTTTTGTTCCCACATGTTCACAGTCAGCTACAAAGCCAGTAGGACTTGCAGAGTAGCTGAGCATTAGTGGGTTTTTTTTTTTCTTTTTTTCCTGGGTAAGATGCTACGCAGTGCTATTACCAAGCACATTTTTACGGTACAATCTTTCTCTCCATAACTTCAACTCTATCTGCCTGTCAGTTTCTCTATAAATTAGAGAAGGTCCTTGTTTTTGGAATGCCCGCATAAAGAGAAAGGTCAAGAAATACAGAATAAAGCTGTTGTAATGAGCACATCGGATTTATTAGAAATGTGAAAGGCACTATTATTCACGGTATGAGTGACAAATACCTGAAATAAGGAACATGTTTAAAGGTGAGAATTGAGAATGCATTTTTTTCAAGATGGACAAGTGAAATGTTCAAAGAACATTTTGATTCTTTAAGTTTGCCTTTTTGTATGGAGCATTCCTCTCTGCTTGTATCCTACATATCTAAAAATTATTTAAGTTTTAATGATGTAGCACCTGAAATTAACAATGTTTTAGTAGTTGTCTTATCAAGGCAATCACTGTTTCAAATGGGACTGCAAAAGACTGTAAAGTTTTAAAGATAAAACTCTAAGTGCATATTTTTGCAATTGCATAGAACTTTTATATATCATGTAGGGTTTTGTTGCTGGAGTTTTAGGGAAAGCCTTTAGTTGTAAACAAGCAGAAAAGGAGAACACTGGGAAGGGAGTAAAAAGCTGCTGTGTTCAGTGGCTACTGAATCATAGAATTATAGAATCCTTAAGGTTGGAAGGGACCCCTAGAGATCATGTAGTGGTGGATGTATTTGTGGCCAAGCATTTTCACCTTATTTATGTGGCTCTCGTGTGTCTGTGTATGAGTACTTTGGTTTTGCAAGTGACTGAGGAAGAGGCCTCGGAAGCTGAAATCTGGCCCCCTGGCAGCTGAGCACTTTAGAATTTAAGCGCTGAATTCAAGTGCAGTTTCACTTCTACACTAGGTTTTATTAAAGACCTGTTTGTGGGATTATATCCCACCATCACTCTTATTATTACAGAGCACTTTATAAAGGGCTGTTTTTATGCTCTCTGCAAAGATACCAATCTGTTTAAACTTTCCCATTCCCTCTCAGGAGCCCCTCTTAGACTTCCACTTGCTTGAGATATCACTATGTTGCCAGATGATGTCCTGATCATATATATATATATAGTTTTTTGATTTTTTATATATATATTTTTTGTTTATAGCCCAGTGACATACACTGCTGTGCTTTTTCAGGTAGCCATTCCCACTCTGTCCTGACCCAAGTAACAATTTTGCAGACACAAGTATCTGACACATCACCAGCAGAGCTGGCAGGAGGTCCCACTCCGTCCTCTTTCGCTTGCAGGTCACGAGTCTCTCCTGCTTATCTCAACTGTCAGACAAGCACGATTACCTCCTCTTCTAAACAAATTTGACTTGTAATTCTCAGAAGAACCTTACCCTGCTGTATTAAAAAAAAAAAAAAAAAAAAATCAAAACAGAAGATGGAGCCAGAGAGCAACTTTTTTGAGCTAATTGCCTAGGAGATGGAAGGGAATTCATTGGCTGCAGTCCACAGGATTTAACCAAGACTATAGATGAAGAGTTGGAAAAGGTACACTGGGGCTCTGGTGTACCAGGGACATGGAAAGTGGCTCTATTGTGGTTAAATCACATTGGTTTAAAATACCACTGCTTCCCCAAGGTCTTCTGTCATCACCAAACACGTAAATTAAAAACAACAAAAACTACACAAAAAGATAACAGCTAACAGGCTAATTTCATTCTATTCCAATTAAAGTCAACTTGTATTGAGAAGAATAAATATATATATATATATATAAACATATATAAAAGTTTCATTTACTTCTACTATACCAAAATACCCAGTAAAACAAACGATGATAAGAAGCAAAAATGAACTAATATTAACATGATACAGAATAAGCTGCATTTTGATTGATTTTCAGTCAGCATTAAAGACAGATGAATTCTTCAAGAACGTAAGTAATCCACGTATACCATATCAATTACCAAACTTTATATGGTAAGTTCTATATATTCAGAATTTGTTAACAACAATAAAGAGAATATTTAAATTATATTATCCTTACATTCTATTTCTGTAATTGCCTGCAAAAAATACATGCCAAAGGAGCATCATATCATTTTTAACTCTGCACATTTTTTGGAACATGTGAAAAGAACTGAATAAGCCTGCTTTCCACAGCATTCAAAGCCAGTTAAAAGACTGCTATCTTTCCATTCTGTAAGTATTTCCAGGCAATTTGACCTGAATTAATTAATTTCTAGTAAATGAAGAGGAATCCATATACTTTGATATATTTTAAAGTTTTTTTTCTTCCAATTATATGAGAAAATACTAAACCACTCTAACTTGGCATCTGTAGGTAGTCGTTAAAATTGATGTCTATGGCAATTGTAACTTGGAGACCTTTCTGCCCATTAGTTTATCTGATTATTACCATACCAATAAAAGTGCTTTAGAAAGTGAAGTATTTTTGATTGGATTGCATATGTAAATGGAAGCTCTGGATGAAAAAAAAAAAAATGTGCAATTTCAGTGTCTTTTCCCCATTTCAGACAATATTCTTGTAGCCCATCAGGCACAATGCAGAAGCGGGTGCAATTTCCTATTAGCAGGAATGAGCTTCAGGCGCCTCAGAAATCTTTCCATTTCTTCTCTCCTTTTTCTTCCCAGTTTTTCACACATCACTTTTCCTTCTCTCAGTCAAAGCAAGACAGTAATTTCCCGACCATATTCTCCCATCTTATAAGGGAGAACTGTGTTGACCCCAAATCTGGATACCTGAGGTACAGCAACATAATGAATCTCGGGCCCCCTTTCATTCTCCATCGCTCAGCTGCTTCCCTGGCCTTGCAGAGGAAGGGCTCATTCACAGATAAGGTTTAAAACTTGCCCTTAAGATTTTATCTTGACTGAGTACAAGCCCACTGGAGCATCTACTGTATTGTGCTCTTTTTTTTCTCCAAAAGAGTAACTTGTTTCCAAAGATGAAATCTCTACACAAACCATTCACTTGATTTCAGCATAGTATTAACTTCAGCCTAAATGGATGCCCTTGTAGCGTGGCATGTCCCTGGAAGCAGGGCTGAGGTTGCCTGTGGAGCTGTATCCCGCAGCTGAATGTGAACAACCGTGTCCAGGCTACTTTGTGGAATTTTCTTTATGCATTTTGGAGACAGTGATGAAAATAAAATCTCTGATTATGACTGCTTTCAGGGTTTTTTTTTTTTATCTTCTCTAAGCATCTTTTTAATTCTTGAAGGAGTGTGACAGTAACCAAAACCGTCTAAGGATGTAAGAAAGACCTGGTTAGCAGGGAAATGTGACATTTTCTAATAAGGAAATGAAGAACAAAGGAGCTAATTCAGTGGATACGTAAGGCCCACAGGACTTCAAGTCGTATGAACCATGCCTCTGCCTCTTGAAGAGAGAGAATTCTTTTCCTTCATTACTTGCTTCCCTCCAGGCCCTTCTGTCCTCCAAAAAAAAAGTATGTTCTGGGTCTGTGCGGTCTGTTGTCTCCTGCGTCCTCCCAGCCATTGTTTACCCAGGAACAATGCACACAGCCACGTCCTGAATACAAACTGCTGCGAAGACGGCAGGCCCTGCCAGACCTCCTCAGGCTTGGGCTTCAGGAGACGTTTTCAGACATATGTCAGTTCTGAAAACTGTCAAGAACGCAGACGACTTTAAAGAACAGTATCTTGCGTGTGTCGGTGAGCAGCGGCACGAGGACCTGCCAGCAGGGTCGCACACAGCAGGAGGACTGGGCTGCATGCTTCTGTAGTAGTAGCTCTCTTCCAG